>JANBOI010000088.1:0-21064 GCA_027595825.1 Coemansia biformis
TGACTGAATGCCCCCTCGCCGAGCTTCGCCAATACCAGATAGCGATCGAACCAGACCTCGCCGTACTCCTTGGGCCGCATATCCGCCGCGCCGGCAGCCGCCGCAGCCGCCGCCGCGTCCGCCCTGGCCGTGTGCGCCCGGCCCTTGCATGCTCGACTCTCCGCCGCGCCCATCTCCGTGCCCAAGTCGCCCTCGGCGCAGATACTGCTATCCGGCCCCACGCGCGCAAATGCGCTCTTGAGCCGTGCGCCTGGGGCCCCCGACGCGCGTCCCCTAGTGCCGCCGCTTATCTTCTTCTGCGCGGCCTTTCCCAGTGCGGACGATGTCTCGGCAAACAGGCCGGAGCTCTGCGGGCTCTGTAGTCGCGACGAAGCCGCCGCGCTCGACGCGCCGCCAGCTACCGCGCCATTGTCGAACGCGCCCTTGCGCTTGCGCGCCGGGCTGCCTGGCGCGCAGGCGTGCTGCTCGTCGCCCAGCACGCGCCGCAGCGCCACATCGCTGACAGGCCGGCCCTGGTCGCCCTCCAGCCGCGCCGCGATGCTGCTGTAGAACGTGGAGAGCCCGAGCGTTGCGAGCACCGTGTAGTCATGCACGCGCAGTGACTGCTGTCTGTCGTCCATCCCCGAGGTGTGCGCCCGGTCTGTATGCGCCGGCGCCCGTGCTGCCCCTGTCGTCGACTGCTGGCCCTGGCGAATGCGTGTGGCGGGGCTGCGCTGGCGGTGGTAGGCAAGAGACAGGCTGGCGACTTGGAGAGCAGGGCTGCCGCTCCGCTGTCACCGCTCCCAGCGCGCATATACGACCAGATCACTGGGCGCGGCAATCTGCTGATACTCCGTGATCAGAACCAGTTTTCCAAGCGGTTCCTTCTGCTTGGTGGGGGCGATGGGGGTGGGTGTTTGCGGTGGGGCGGGCGGCAACGGCCTCCTCCGATTCCTTCTCTTTCGGCCGATTCCGACCAGCTCCTCCATTCCGCCGCCTACCAATCGCGACACCTGCTCTGCGAAACAAAAACGCGCGTACTCCGCATCCGCTAGCAATCCAAACACATCCGCCACCCCCGTGCGCAAGGAGATAGATTAGCGCACAGCACAGCTGACAAGGTCCGCCTCAGCAGTAGTAGCACAGGCCCCGGCCAGCACCGTACAGGTACGTACTCCCGGGCAGCAGTAGCCAGGCGGCGGAGGCCGCGTACATCCCCGCCTGTCCTGGCGCCACTCCAGATGTTGGCACCGCGCGCACCCTGCGGCGGGCCGTCGTGGACGCCGGGCGGCCGCAGCAGCATCAGATGCATCGCTTGCCTCAGCGCCGGGCCCCGGAGGGAGGGACGCGGCAAGCGGCGTCTGCTGGTGCCATGCGGGTAAGCGCACGCGCGGCCGCCCTCCCCGCTGCTATTGTGCTTGTGGATCGTGGATCCTGCTGGCACCCGAGCGCCTATTGTGCGCTGAGCGAATTTGTACATTGTGTTGCTTGGCAGCCGTGTTCTTTCTGTAGCATACCAGGCAGGTTGCAGACACCCCGCCTAGGTATCCCCCGACCACACCGGCAGCAGCAGCAGCAGCATCCCCGGTCATCTATTTTGCCACTTCGCGGCAACCGACTCTAACCATCTTCCACTAGATCGCGCCCGCCAGCACCCCTCTACGTACCGCCAACAGTAGCCGCCCCAGCTCCCAAATCATGTCGTCAGCACAGCAGAACGCAGCCAACGGCACCGCCTCTGAGGCACAAATAATCAACACCCAGGATGTGGGCAGCATGTTCGCCCACGAATACTACACAATCATGCACAACGACCCCAAGAAGCTGCACTGCTTCTACGGGAAAAAGTCCACCCGCGTCCACGGCACCGAGGGCAAGGTTGTCGCCCAGGCGGCCGGCCAGCAGGTATGTAGTGCGCTTGCGCTCCGAGACGCGCAACCGTCACCATGTGAAGTTGTACACCAGGCGTGTACGTCATTGTTAATGGGTGGACTCGTCCCCAAAGTAGGAGATCCACGCGACCATCGACGCCGAAGAGTTCGAGGACCGCAGGGTTGAAGTGACCAACGTCGATACTCTGCCGTCCATAAACGGGAGCATTATCGTCCAGGTCCTCGGCAAGATGGCAGACAGCAACCAGCCCGTCCGGCGGTTTGTACAGACGTTCTTCCTCGCCGTCCAGCCTAGCGGCTACTACCTCCACAACGACATTCTCCGCTACTTGAAGGACGATGCCGACGAGAGCGAGCCCGAGGTGGCAGTTGCGCCTGCTGCTGCCGAGCTCGAGCCGGTCACCGAGACCGCTGCTGCTGCTGTTGCTGCTGCTGCTGCTGTTGCGGCTCCGGTAGCTGAGCCCCAGCCCGCAGAGGCGGTGCCGGCGCCAAAGCGGGACGAGAAGGTCGACGCTGACGACGTCGCCAAGCCCGACAACGAGCAGCCTGCCAAGCCTGTCGCTGCCGAGAAGAAGCCTGTCGCTGCCGAGAAGCCTGCGCCGGCTGCTGCTGCGCCAGAGCCCGTCGTTGCCGCGCCTGCTGCCGAGGACAAGACCAAGGCCCCCAAGGAGAAGCCAGCCACGCCGACGCCCGCCCCGGCGCCCAAGGCAGGTGGCGAGCCGACCAGCACGCCGGCGGCAGCGGCGGTGAAGCACACCTCGTGGGCGCTCATGGCTGCCGACGGAAGTGGCAAGTGGGGCAACAGCATGGCCAAGGTCGAGGGCACCGTTGCGCCTGCAGCCAACAGCGCGGCCAGCGCCACGCCGAGCACCCCATCCCGCGTCAGCACGCCCGGAGGCGGCCCGCGCGAGACCCGCCGGACAGCCGACGCGCTATCGGTGTTCCTGAAGGACATCCCGCAAGGCATCTCTATCGGCCAGCTCAAGGGGGCGCTCAAGAAGTTTGGCCGCGTCTATGTCGACTTCAAGCAGCACAAGACCACCGGTATTGCCGAGTTTGAGACTGAGGCCGAGAAGCAGGCGGCGCTGGACGCGGGCGAGGTGATGGTTGCTGGCCAGAAGGTGACCATCGAGCAGCGTCGCCTCCGCACCAACAGCGCCCGCCGCGAAGACAGGCCCGGCAAGCAGTCGCAGCAGAGCGGTGTGCAGAGCGGTGCGCCGGCTGGCGCACAGACTGGCGCGCAGGTTGGCGCGCAAAGCGGCGCGCAAGGCGGTGCTCCCGCTCGCAGCGGATCTGGTGAGTTTGAGCGCGTCGGCTCGGGCCGCGGCACTCGCAGCCGCACCAGCACCAGCGCCAATCCTGCCAGCGGCAACCGCTCGCGCGGCGGGAAGCAGTAGATCTCGGGGGGTGAACGTGGCCTAGCGGCGGCCACTTTGCTCTGTTCGATATCGGCAAGCCATTGCTTTGGTACCGAATGGCGCAGCTAGCAGGCAAGCAGCGAACTCGCGAAATGAATAGACATATTGTGGCAAGGCTGGTTGCAAATAAAAGTCAGTGAGGTGTCGGCCATTAGTGCCTTACCTACTACTGCATTGGGTTATCCGGGGAGGATCGGCTGCAGCTGATTCAGAATGTTGTTGTTAGTGTTGGGGGGGGGTTGCACAGCCTGGGTGCCGCAGCCTTGCAGGGAGTGTGTTGGCTGATGGAGGTGGGGTTGGCAGCAGCAAGGGGGAGTCGATTCTAAACGGAACCCAGTCCAAAAGTGAAGGTGGAGAACCGCTGGTAGGGTGTGGCCAGAGGGCCGGCTTGTATCCGTCTCAGCACCTGGGTGGCGGCCCGCCGAGACCATGGGTGGAAGAATGCCGGGGCGAGGAAGGGGAGCAGGGGGGAGCGGATCACCCTGATGACATGGTCTTGACATGTGCACAGACGTTGGTATCTGCCGGGCGCATGAAAGGGCGATCAGTTGGATCAGACGGTCTGGACGGTCCACACATTCTTGGCGATTTGTATAGCTCAGGCATTGGCGGCTCAGCACAAGCACTCGCCAACACCCTGCTTCCCCTGGGTCGCATGGATGGACACATTAAAGAGATGCTTGGCAGTCATTATAAAGCAATGAAATAAACGCATTGCTGGAAGCTGCTTGCTAGAAAGCCAATACCACGTGCCAAATTGGACACTTTTGAGATGCGCTATATCCTTGTACACTGGTTTCGTCCGTTCCGCCTGGATGTATCTAGTATCATCGTGACTTAAGCCTTCACAATCCTGGCACGTATCCACATGGTTAATGGCAGGTAATACGGCCGCCAATAGGACAGCATCCTCATAAGCCCGGCTATTACGAGTATAGCCCACTGCCTCCAGCTCCAAACTATGAAGGTACAATCCGTGTCCGCGATACTTGTCCAAGAATGCCTTAATAATTTTGACTGAACGCTGACGACGCCTGGTACCCAGGTTACAGTGAATGGGGATACGGGCTTTTCTTAGCCATGGGCACGCACAAATGATGGCTGCTGCTTCATACACAGTGCACTTTGTTGAAGATATCACCAGCGACTGTAATTTGCTTGGAGGATGGTGTGGCACAGGGCGCTCATCCACGGTAATCGTTGTTTCGATATTCAGCACAGAAAGATTTGGGCAATGCCCAAGTAGCTCGTAGATGTCAAGGAGGCCCCACAAATAGTGCAGTGATATTGTCAGTTTTGTGAGAATCGGGAATGCGCCCTCCTCTGCAACCAAATTGTCGCGAAGCACATCACACATAACAGGATGGCTGACAGTAACCACCTGGAGCTGTGCCCTGTTCTCGCATAACACAAGTACAGCAATGCGCTGGGGAATACAACCACAGTGAAGCACCTCCAGAGCTGGGAATGGGTTGACCAGCAACTGCGGAAGGCTTACATTGTCTGTCACCATGGTTCCGCAAGCAGACAATGCTTTGAGGCGTGGATACACACACGTTTGCCCCGGGTTAATGCGACTTGATATCAATAGGGCGATGTCCAAGCCATCAACCTTGCCAATGTCCAGGCGCACAAGGGAGCCAGAGTTGCGTCGTATCAGCTCGGAAACATGGTCTGCATACCCGAATTTATGTACGGTAATACCAGTCAACGAATCGATCTGCGGGCATAAAGAAAGCATCTCGGCAGCTTCCCTGTTACCAAAGACGACGTGTGTTATCCGAGTGTTGATGGTGCTGAACGCTTTATCGTAAATGCGTTGCATGGCATCAATGACTTCAGCTGGGTCAGTATATACGCTGTCATCAATCGGATCGTTGATGCGGTAGGTACCGGCACAATATACAGGCAAATAGTCATATGAGCCACAGACAGCAACATCGCGTATATTAGGTATGCTCGCCATGATCGAATCGACGACACTGCAAAACAAATCAGCAATTCTGCCAGGGTCACACGGCTCAATGTTAGGATCAGGGCGATACGGGTACTTGTAGCTCATGACGAAATCCTTGAGCGATCTCCAGGATGTCGGCTCAACACGAAAGCTCAAGCCACGCACGGATGGCAGCTGCCCCCATGATTGGACGACATGGAGGGAGTTCTGGTGCTGTTCTGTGCCGACAAACTTATAGTTGATGCTGCAAAGGCGTATCACGATCTCTCTGACATACAGCCCGCAGCCGCTATCAACGGCGTCCTGAAGTGTTGGCAAGCCATCAGGCAATATATAGGGCCGGCCAAGCATGGGCATGTTGAGAATCACCGTATGGTAAAACAGCCGAGCAAAAGTCCGACGCCATGCGCAGCAAACGCCCAGAAAAGGAACCAGTAACTGGCAGCGATTATGAGAGCCATGGGAGAACTCGGTCTGGCCACGCACCTTGGTGGAAAGCCAGCGCGCGATACAGTCAATAATAGGCTGCGGCAGCGTCTGTGCCATTGCTACTGGTGTCATGGCGGGAGATTCACAAGCTGAATTTGAAAGAACAACAAGAAAAGCAACTGGAGCCAGAGCGGAAAGAGAGAGTGGCGATGCGTGGCAAAAATGGCATGCAGAAGTTTGAAGGTGCCACTTGCTCATGATCCGCGCCCACGCTGATTAGATACAGCTGCTGTGTAGCCAGTGGTGGCATCACCAAGCAGGGTCGTTGCGTGCAGCGTCATCGCCGTTCTGCTCTGTGACAGCGGACGCGCCCAAGCAAGTGGGGTGTACTGGACACGTTTTGATAAGCCGCTGCGATGTGGGCTGGATGTGACAGCAGCTGTTCCGCACCACAGCGCCGGGTCTGCTAACCACTCAGGCGGCCGTGGTTGCAGACTTTGCACTAGCCTCCACGCCCATCAGCACTCTCAGTCCGACACTTTCAGAAGCGTTGGTATTACGTGGCATGGGCGTGCCAGTTCTAATGGAAAGCTAACGAAAGAAATGAAAGAGAAGAGACAACTAGGAACCAGGCGGTGCCCTAAATAGCACCCATGTCAGTGGTTACATGACTAGTAACCAGCGAGAACAAGGAAACGTGCAACAGCTTGCCGCTGAGAAACACGCCATCAGCTGAGAAGTAGCGCAGCACAGTATTCTCGACATGCCAGGCGCAGAACAACAGGCATGTGCCTAGCGGCACAAGGACAGCCCGGATGGCCACCTCGTTGGTCATGTCCATATCAACAGCGAGCACGGTGGGTGCGTGGCCGCCGACGAACCAGAAAATGGTCTTCATCAACCACTCATACGTGGTGGCGCATTCGTCAGAAAGCAGGCATGTGGCAAGGACGACCGACTTTTCGTTGCTGTCAAAACCAGTGAAACCCCCAAGCGGCATCTTGTACTTGTTTGTGCAGTATGTCGCGCCAAACAGCTCAGTGTCTAAGTACTTGATATGCCTGGTGGTGGGCGGCACCCCCACACCGCGCCCCCCACACCATGTTTATTGTTACAGGCCCAGCCGGCCGCACGGCAGTGTGGGTAAAATGCATATTATCATTTTGCACAGGCCAGCGCAGCTTTAGTCACAACTCCAAAGCCCCAAAAACTGTGATCGCGCCCTCTGCGCATGTAAAAGCTGGCGGTGTCCAGGCCCTCGGCATTCACGTCCCCTGGCCATTATTCATATTCGTGACATCAACCCCCTCCTTCCTTCAGTATGGCGAGCATCGCAGAACGGCCTCTGTTTGACTCGGTGCTGCGTGGCTTCCAGGCCAGCTCGCTGGTCGCCGCCGGGGCGCTCCTGGTTGTCGGGTCGCCATACGGGAGCCAGACAAGCTACCAGGGCTGGCAGGCAGTCAACGGGCGCATGGCATGGATCGCGATGGAGTTGGTATCACCAGCGATGCTGCTGTATGCGTTTCTCGGCAACCCCGCGTACGATCTAGGGGTGCTTCCAGCAGCTGTACCTGCCAGCGAGCCATCGCAGGACGACCAGTTGTTTGATGGACCGTGCTGGAGCGCGCGCAACATGCTCGTGCTCGCGTGGCTGCTACACTATGCATATCGAGCGGTGGTGTATCCGCTGCGGCAGACATCGCGAAAACCCATGCACCTGGGCATCGTGCTTGCGGCGGTTGTTTTCAATACGATCAACGGATATCTCAACGGCCGCTGGCTCGCGACATATGCGCCTGCGGAGCACGGACAGATGTTCACCAGCTACGTGGCTGCCCGGTGTATGCGCAGGGTATTGGGGCTGGTGCTCTTTGCTGCGGGAATGTGCGGGAACATCTACCACGACAGTATCCTCACCAGCCTGCGCTGCAGCCAGGCGGCTCAGCGGTATTCGATTCCACATGGCGGATTGTTTGGGCTGGTGTCGTGCCCACATTACCTGTGCGAGCTTGTCGAGTGGCTGGGCTATGCTTTGCTGTCAGACTCGCCTGCCGCGTGGACGTTCCTGTTGAACGCCGCATGCAACTTGGTGCCGCGGGCGCGGTTTATCCACAGGTGGTACCAGTCGGCCTTTCCTGGCGAGTACCCCTCATCGAGGAGGGCCATACTCCCCTTTCTGCTGTAGATCGGAGAAAGCAGCTTAGCGATAAAGCGAACCAGGAACTAGGTGGAAAGGGGGGTATGTCCCGCTCGAGCAGGGGGCGGAGATGTTGGTGGGAGGGGCGCCGCAGAGGCGGCGGTGGCAAGTAGAGTCGCCCGCTGTCGCTGTCTACCAGGCGGTGGGGGTTGCGGGGGCGGACGGCGCCTCGTCGGTGCTGGAGCCGCTATCGGATCACCAAGGATAGAGACAAGTGAGGCAGATCTGTCAGTAGGGAGCCTGTGTTGGCAGCTATTTTTTGTTTGTTTGGCTGGAGACCACAGAGCAATCAAGTAGCAAAGAGACGACCGAACACTGCATTAGAGACGGGAGGATCGGGACCAGTCGGCAGGGAAGGGGAGTGTGGAGATGGAAGAGGCAGCACGGGTTAGCGTGAGGCGGACAGGGAGGACGATGAGTAGGCGAGACGGCAGGTCTTGAGACAAGGGCGCTTTAGCTGGCGACGAGCATGGCAGAAGCAGGATGTCTTGTCGATGAACACATCACGCACTAGCGTGTCATGGTAGTAGTGGAGGCAGCAGCAGCAATGGCATTGACGATGTGAACCACAGCCGACGTGTCCGAGATGAAGGCAAAATTGCGGGTGGTTAGAGTAGTCCATGAGCAGCAGCACCAGCAGCGGTGTCAGCGGGGTGGGGGGTGCAGGTAATACGCTGCATGTGGCGAGACTTACGCTTGCTTCTTCGCGCTTGCGGACGACGGCTCGTCCTCGTCGGCTTCGTCGTCGTCCTCGTCGGCTTCGCCCTCGCCCTCGCCCTCGCCAAAGCCGCCGACCTCGAGCTTCTTGGTGCGGTAGTTCTCGTACAGCACGTCCTCGGTGTAGTTGATCAGATCGGCAATGTGCGAGTTGAGCAGGATGTAGCGCAGCAGGACAAAGTCGCACTGCGAGTCGTCGTCAATCTCGATGGTGCCCCAGGGGTAGCGGCGGACGCGGACCGAGTCGTAGTCGTTGTCGAGAACCTCGTCGCAGGTCACAACGGAGAACGGGATAAAGTCCATGATGTCACGGTTCTCCTTCAGCGCATCCGAGTCGGACTCGTCCCAGCAAAAGTTGTAGACGGGCAGCTTGTAAAAGTCAATGTCGCGCATGACGTTCCGCTTGAACGTCTGAAGCTCGTCCACGGTCAGGCTGTCCGCGCGCCCAATGACCGGGATAATGTTGACGTACTCGCCCAGCCGCCTGATTAGCTCAATGTCCAGCTCGCGCAGCGAATGGCCGGTCGGGGGGATGAAGTAGATCAGCACATGCAGGCGGTGGTCGCGGTACCTGCGGTTGCGCTTGATCCGGCTCTCCTCGACCAGCACCTCGTCAAACTGGGCCTCAATGTAGTCCTGCAGCTGCTTGAAGCAGCTGGTGTTGTCCAGCCCGTCGCCAAAGCCGGCGGCGTCGATGACCGAGAGGCTGATGTGCGTGCCCTCCTCCTCCAGCTTGACTTCGTACGTGTCAAACCGCATGGGGTCCGCCACGTTCGCCGTGTCCGGGTTGGGCGCCTCAGAGGCCGGGATCACCTCGCGCTCGCACAGTGTGTTGAGGAAGGTGCGGCGTCCAAGCCCCGACTGACCTACGAGACAACACGCAGCCGACGGTGCCAGACAATCCGGAGGCAGCGGCGCCAGACAATCCGGGGGGGGGGCAGCGCGCACACAATCGCGCAGGGAGAAACGGAGCGCCCAGCGGCGCACACAGAGACCGGCTCAGTACGACAAGCGAGTGCGTGCATGCGCTAGCGACAACAGGGACATGGCTTCAGGGGGCGGCTGGCAATCACAACAACAACCGCGGCCAGCCGCTCCCCCGCGCGCGACGCAGGCAGGCAGGGCAGGGCAGGGCAGGGCATCGCAGGGCATGGCAGGGCAGGGCAGGCCAGCGCACAGCGGGCCGGCTTACTGTGCCGCCGCCGCCCCTCCGCTGGCTGGTCGGCCCGGGGAGGGCAGTAGTCGGCCGCCGCCGCGGAGCACAGGGCTGGCGCGGCAGCGGCCGGGGGGCGGGCTCTGGACGGGGAGGGAGGGTCACTTACCGACAAGCATGATGTTGTAGGTCATGCCGCGCTTCTCGGACTTGTAGCGGTAGCTACTGGGGCGCGGGGTGGTGGCGCGTGTGCTCATGGTGCTGGTAATTGACGGTGCAGATGGAGCCATTAGGATTCGGGCAAAAGTGGGCTGGGACGGGAAGAGAAGAAGGCGGCGGGCAGGAGGGATCTTCGAAAGCAGATACCGCGCTCGTGCTGTGTTGCGGGTACGATGCGAGGCAGCAGGAAACAAGAAGGGGCAGGCGGACTCGAAGGAAAAGGTACAGAACTCGGGCCCCCGGTTTTCAGAGCGGGTTCCTGGCCGGGCCCGCGCAGATATTCGGCGGCTGCCAGCGTGCATGTTTGGGCCACGGACCGCCAGGCCCGGGTGGCGGCTGATTGGCGCTGCTGGGGCCGGCTTGTTTGCGCGGCTCGCACGTCGAAAGCACAACAACCAGCCACCGCCGGGCGCGCAGACAAGGCGCAGAGGGCTTTGCAGGCGTGGCCGCTGCGGCGGCTGGGGGCGCATCGCAGCAGCAGCAGCAGCAGCGGCATCCCAGGGCGTCACGGCAGCACCCGGCTGCGGGCAAATGGATCGGTGCCGTCCAGCGGCGCGCGGCTGTCGTCCGGCGACGGGTGGCCGCCTCCCAGCAGCGCGGCGACGGCAGCCGGGTCCGCGGGCCTTGCGAGCTGGCGCAGCTGGTTCCGCGAATGGATGGGTGGCGGCTGGCGGTTGGTCAAGAACACATGCCGCGCAACGTCGGGAGTGAAGCCGGGGCGCGGCTGGAATGCCGAGCGCTCCAGGATGCGCTCGATGGAGCCGTGCTCGCGCACCAGGCGCAGTGCCGTGATCGGGCCGACCTTTTCGAGCGTGGACGAGAAGTCGGTCCCGCACAGGATGCACAGATCGACAAACGCCTCGCGCGACAGCTCCAGCTCCTCGTGCGCGCGCTCGGCGTCAACAAGCACCATGGGCGCGCGCGCGCCGGGCGTGCCAAAGCCGCGCAGCAGCCGCGCCCCGAACGCGACCACGTCCAGGTCCTCGCTGCACACCGCGTCGGCCACGCCGGCCCGGCAAAGCTGCGCGCACACGCCCTCGCTCTCCTCACACGGCCCGGCCACGTGCGTGGCGCAGCCCATCGCCGCCACCAGCTCCACGCACTCGCCGATCTTGTCGTCCGTCAGCGGCTCCACGCGCCGCCCGAGCACTGCGACCCGCTCGGCGCTGAGCGCCTGCAGAGTCGACAGCGCCTGCGCGCCGTGGACGTCACACGCATCTCCGCCCGCGTACCCCGGCCCGGGCTGTGCGCCGAACCCTAGCAGCAGCTCCCGGCATGCCGCGGCCTCCAGCTGGTCCATGCGCCCGGCGATCGACTGCTGTGGGCGCCCGGCATCAGCAGCGAGCTCCTGGACCCGTGCCTTCAACCACGCCACGGCCTGCGCGTCATCCGGCCCCGCTGGCGAGGACGGATCGCACTCCGCGACGAGCTGCGCGCTGATCGCGGTCAGTTTGACGACGCGCTGGGCCCGGGTCTTCTCGCGCTCAAGCTCCAGAAACATGCGCAAGCGCTCCACCTGGCGCTTGTCCAACTCCGACTCCTTCCCCTGTGTCGGCACCTTGCCGTCAAACACAAACAGCGGCGTGACGCCCAGCGTCTGCGCATATGTGGCCAGCCGGTGCATCCCGCGCAGGTGCCGTTTCTCGTCAGTCCCGCCATCTACGCCTTTGAGAAACCGATGCACGAAGATGTTGCTGTCCATTGCCAGAACCAGCCCGCTGAGATCCTTTGCAGTCGGCATGCTGATGCATCCAGGCGCAAAGCGTGCCAGCAGTGGCATGAGCCGCTGCACACCCATTCTGCGTCCACACTGGACGCCAGCCGACCAGCCGTGTCAGAGGGGCTATCGTGTACGGATCGACGAGGGGGGGCTGGCCAGGGGCGGCGGCAGAAAGGCGGGGTGCGGTGCACATCGCTGCATCTTGGAAGCGCCCAGGGCTGCATGTGTGCGGCTGTGCGATGACGGCAGCGCGAAGCAGCGGCTTGTGGGGGGAGCACGAGCGCACCCGCTGCGCGCAGCACATGGTGCGCACGCGGATGGTACCATTGGGCAGCGGCATGCCCGGCGCCCCGCGGTGCCAGCGGCCACGCAGCCAGCGCCGCGCGGAACGGTCGAGGATCGGCAGGGGTTGGTGCCTTTGCAATACCCGCAGTCCACATCAGCAACAAGTCATGCGTCCGTCTCTTTGGGTGCGTGTGCGGACGCGGGCCATGCCAGGATCGCACGGCGACACCGCGTCGATCCCTTCCGTGGCAGGCGGGCTGCCGCGCAAAAGGTCTATGAATGGTTGCGCGGGCCAGGCCAGGGGGGGGACGGTGCGTCCGTCCGCAACACCCGCGTGCGTGCGCCGCGTGTTACATGCTGAGCACCATGCGGCGGGCCAGGGGCAGGCCCAGACTGGCGCATGTCTGGAGCACCACGCGCTCGATGCCCGCAGACAGGCCGGCGAGATGCGCACCCGGCACGCGGGTCATGGCGCCGGGGCCGAGGCAAAACTCCAGCCGCATGGCGTCCTCGCGCTCGTTCTCGTCAAGCGCGGCAGGATCCATGACCGGCGCGTGCTCGAGCACGTCTTGTCGGCGGTCGCGCACCAGGTTGCAGCCGTCAACGCGCGGGTCAAACGTGCAGAACACGGGGTGCTGGCGGATGCGGTCCAGGCAGCGGTCGATCGGGACCCAGGCAAATGTCGCCAAGTCGAGGAGGTCGGCTGGCCGCCACTGCGCCTTGTACGTCATCTTGGGGCACGAGGGGATGTAGTAGCCCATGTAGTAGTACTCTATCTGGCGGCTCACGTAGCGGTGGAGCGTGCGCGTCAGGGCAATCTCGTGCAGCGCGCTGAACGTGCCCAGCGACAGCCCGCCAAAGTCCGGATCGTAAAACAGGTACACCGACGACACGCATTTGGGGAGGATGTCGATGACACCGACTGCCGCCAGCCGACCATCGACGTAGTAGCACTGGTGGTACGAGCCCAAGCCGTGCGGTAGTATGTGTGTCCGCTGCGTCTGCTCTTGCTGTGCGGACTCGCATGCGTCTGGTGGTGGGCGCACAAACACCAGCGGCGAGCTGCACAGAAATCGGCGGAATCCCGATCTCGACGCATCTTGGTCGCCGTGCACTGCGCGCTGGTACTTTTCAAACACGACGAATTTTTCCTCCGAGAAACCCGCCGGCTCCAGGCGCACGGCTAACCGCTCGCCCGCCGCCTGCACACACTCCTCCAGCAGCAGCGCGCCCGGGGCCACGGCCGGCGCCACCGGCGCTAGCAGCCGGGCGTGCCGCCACTTGCGCAGCAGCTTCTTCTCTGACATGCGCAGTTGGTGGTGCTGCGCATGCGTGCGGATCGTGTAGTACGCGCAGCACGAGTCGCTGTGGTCGGTCAGATACAGCAGCCGCCCCGACCGCCGCCAGCCACGGTCAATCAGCTCCTGGTAGTCCGCACAGATGAGCCGCCAGGCCTGCATCGCAAAGCACCGGGATCCGCCCGGCGTCCCGCAGTACCCACACCTGGACCGGCGCTGCATCCCGAGTATCTCCACCTGCGACCTTCCCTGCGCGTCGCCGCCGACGCTGTTGTCAGACAGGCCATCGCTGCTGGTGTTGTTGTCGCTGCTGGTGTTGTTGTCGGACAGGCCGTCACTGCTGGCGCTGTCGTCGGGCGTCCTGTCGCGCCCCGCTGTTAGTGGCATCGCCAGTGCACTACGGCAGGCCGCGAGAGAGAGAGAGAGGGGGGGCTGCCTGAAGAGCGGGAGGCGTGCAGATGTATGATGCGCAGCGTGGGGTGATGTGTCCAAACCAACTTCCACGAGCAGGGCCAGGGCGCGATGCAAGTATGGTTTGCTATGCGTCCATCATGCGTGGCGTGGCATGTGTCATGGCGTGTGTCTGGGACATCTGCAGTTGTTGGCGTCTTGGCGGGAAGCAGGGTGGGGGAAGCGATGCAGTCCCCCCTGATGGATATCCAGGGCTATCATTGGTGTGATACTGTTGGAAGGGAGAGGAACGGCTGCAGCGGTGGGTATTTTTCCTGCTGCATGCATGGCGCCAGGCGGGGAGCGAGCCATATCGCTGCAAATGGACATAGGGGGGCAGCGGCATCGACATGCACCACCCGAATATCAGATGTGGTTCCGCTGCATGCGCAGGCGACAGCGGGCTGCGGCAGCGATGGCGACTCTGGCGGCAATGGCTACGCACGCGATTATCCGATATACAATCCGCACACGTGTGCAGTGGCGTGGAAGAGTCTGCACAGAATCCGACACGGATGTGAGGGGGGTGCGCAATCAACATGTTGGGTAAGCGGGGCGGGGCGTGCGCGGGCGGCACCAGCAGCAATGGCCCGCACGCGCTGGGCGACAGATCCAGCGACAATGGCATGCCACGCATTGCACCGGGCCCGGAAGGAGGGGGCGCGATTTGCAAGTGCTGGCGAGTTGCTGGCGATGGCAGGGTGCAAACGGCTCGAGGCGACCAGATGACCCCCGCTTCCCGCGCCCGGGTCAATGGGAGGCGGAGAGTTGGCGCTTGCGTGGCGCGATGGGAAAATCGACCAACAAACACGGGCGGCAGCGCTTCAGGTGGGAGGCGCCGCTCTTTGTTTGCACAACAACCGGACACGGATCCAGCAGCCACTGGCTGCGCACGCGCGGACAAGGGATACGACTGGCGGATTTGTACATGGGAGATGAGAGGAGGTCCGAACGAGGAGAGCTAATATTACAGGGGGGGAGGCCGCCGGTACCGAATCAGGGCCGCTGGGCCGGATGGTGGAGGGGGAGGTTGTGGCTGTGGAGCGAGTGTCCGTGCACGGCAGAGGCCTGGGCGCGCATACGGCGCGAGTTCATCCGCTCGCGGTACTCCTCGGTGTAGTGCGAGTGGGCGCCGCCGCCGGGCACGGCGCCGGCACCGTCGCAGACGGAGATGCGGCACATGACATCGGACTCGAGGACCTCGTCCATGGTTGGGCGGGCCTGGGGGTCCGGACTGAGCATGCGGTGGATCAGGCGGCGGGTCTGCGGGTCGATGCGGCGGAAGCCCTCGTAGTCGCGGCCGGCGCGCACGGCCTCCAGGAAGCGCGCGTAGTTGGGGTCGTCGTCCTTGGCGGCGCGCCACGGAATGCCGTTGTAGACCATGGTGTAGTAGACGATGGCGGCGGACCACACGTCGACCTTGCGGCCGTCGTACGACTTTGCCGAGAACATCTCGGGTGCGATGTACGGCTCGGAGCCGCACAAGCCGCGCGACTTGTGGATGCGCTGCTCCCAGGCGACGCGAAAGACGTCGGCGACGCCAAAGTCGGTGATCTTGAGCGTGTTGTTGGCGTCCAGCAGCATGTTTTCGGCCTTGATGTCGCGGTGGCAGACGCCGAGCGAGTGGAGGTGGGCGATCCCTTGGCACATTTGTTTGAAGCAGCACTCGTTCTCGGCCAGGCCCATGTCGCCGTCGCGGATGGCGGTGTAGAGGTCGCCGCCGGGGCAGTATTCCATGACCTGGCACCAGTTCTTCTGCTGGTCCTGGATCAGGTCCAGGGTGCTGACGACGTTCTTGTGGTGGATGCTGGACGAGATGCAGTACTCGCTGGTCAGCTTTTTGATGTACTCGCGCTCGGTCTCGTTTGCGCGCTGCTTGCGGAAGCGCTTGATCGCGTACGTCTGCGGGCCGTCGCGGTGCTGCTTGTAGGCGACGCGCACAACGGCGGTGGCGCCGCGGCCGATGCACTCGCGCGAGCAGGTGCCGTACTTTTGCTCAAAGGTTGCGCTGACGTCGGACCCGGCGCCGCGGCGGTGCGACACGGAGCCGGTGGTGGACGAGCGCACGGACTGCGGCGGCGACGTGCGCTGCTTGGCGACGGTGCCGGCGGCGGCGGTGGCAGCGGCCCCGAGGAAGCGCTGCATCAGGCTCGGGCGCTTCTCAAGGCGCGGCGGCGACGCAGCGGCGATGGCCTGCGCCAGCGACGCGCGAGCAGCAGTGTCATTCTCGTCGATCGACTTGCGCGGCTGCTGCGGCTGCGGCGGCTGCGGCTGCTGCGGCGCGGCAAGCTTGGGCGCAGGCGGCGCGCTGGCGGGCGGCGCGGCCATGGGCTCGTTGCACAGCGTATGGTCCGAGTGCTGACTGCTCGTGGAGATGTGCCTGCGCACGTCGGCAGTGGCGGGGGCGGGAACGCTGACAGCGGGGGAAGTGGTGACAGCGGTCATTGTTGGCCAGATCCGCTGGGGGGGTACGGGTTGCGGATCCCTAGACCACCAGCGGGGCGCGTACAGCGAAGGGGGGCAGCCAGGCGGGCCTTATTGGGGGCGGCAAGAGCCTTGTTGGGGCAGCCAAGAGCCTTGGGCTACGAGCAGGTCTCGAGGCCAGTGGGTTGGCTAGAGCGGGGCGGCTCCAGCAGCTAGGCAGCCGGCGGGAGGCGCAAGAGGCAACGCGGCTGGAAGGCGGCGGCGACGACGCAGAGGGAAAGGGAGCTAGGCGGGCATCAGCGGCGAAAGTGCGGGGGCGCGGCGCCGGCTTTTGAATCGGCGGTGGTGGTGGGGGGCGGCATGGCATGTGCGACAGCGGGACTCGGGGCTCGGTTGGGCGCACAGCCAGGGCGTGCGGCTGGCCGGGCCTCGCAGCCGAGGTGGCATAAAAAAAGGGCGGGGGGTGGGTAACTGGTCGGGTTGAAACAAATGATGAACCCACCCCCCGAGCGCCGTTGGCCGCACGCCTCTGCGCGTCGCGATTTGCCATTAGCCGACTGCCCAGCTGCCCTGCCCTGCCCCGCCGCCGCGGTATGCGGGGTGACGACGCGCCTGCTTGGCACGCCCAGGCTGCCTGCCTGCCGCGCCTGTGCACCTGCCAAGGCGCCCTGCAGGCGCCGCCGCCCCGCCATCCCAGAGGCGACAAAGAGCCGCGTGTGACCCGCGGCGTCGGGACTTTGTCTTCCTGAGCGCGCAAAGTGCGCATTAGACGCATGGCCTGACTTTGCGCCTGGCGCTCTCGGCTGCCCCCCCCCGCCTTTGCGCACGGCCCACCCCCTGGCGCACGCGTGCCGCCTGGCTGCCTGCCCGCCCGCCCGTCGCGAGGCCAGGCCCGCTGCCCGCTGCCCGCTGCCCGCTGCCCACTGCCCGCTGCCCGCTGCCCGCTGCCCACTGCCCGCTGCCCACTGCCCGCTGTCCTCTGCCCGCCGCTCGCCATTCGCCGCGGGACACCTCCGTCTCAGGAGGCGGCCGCTGTGCCCCTGGATCCCCAACCGCAGCCGGTGCGCCGAGGCCTCGCGGCCCCCAACTCTGCCAGCCAGGCCCTCGCAGGCCCATCCAGCCAGGCGGCTGATCCGGCACGGCGCTGATCACCGCGGATGAACAAAGGGCCTGCACCGGCCGCTGCTATCGCCGCTATCACAACCGCCGCCTGGCTCGGACCGATCACAGTGGGACGTCGTGACTCACTCCCGCGCCCAGCCTTTAGAACTGTGCTGCTGCTGCCGCGCGGCCGCGTCGCGTCCCTCTTGGATCCGCTTGCCCGTCCCCATCTCTACTTCCGCTACACACCCGCCTGCCCTGCACATCACCCCGCCGCCCATGCTTGTGCCCAAGATCGCGCCGTCCGCCGCGCCCACACCGGCTCTGCAGCGCGCGGTCGGCCTGCTGCCGGTCGCGTTGTTTGCCGACCCGCAGCAGGCTGTCGCCGCAAGCGACTGCAGCCACGCCGCCGCCTGGGCCGACGTCGCGTCCGTGTCGGACATTCGGGCGCTCCTGGACACCGGCGTTTCCATCGCAGTGCTCCCGGCCGCGCAGCTCCCTGCTGATGGCTGTGACGGCGTCGATGCCACGCGCACCGCCTTGCGCTACACTGCCGCCGACATTGATGCTCAGGGCCTGCGCCCCGTCCTCGAGGCGGCCCAGACGGCTGGCATCCAGCGCGCCGCCGCCGTTGTCCTGGAGCTGTCTTCCGCGCAGCTGGCCGACGCTACCGCGTGCGGCGCCGCAGGCGAGGCCTCGCCGCTGGCCCGCCTCGCCCGCGCTGCCAGCGCAAAGCTCGTCGGCTCCACCGGGCCCGTGCGCGTGCTGGTCGATCTGCACGCCGACGGGTGGACGCTCGACGACCTGGCGCGTGTAGCGGCGGCCGGCGCCGACGCCATCATCGCCGTCGAGCAGCTGGCGCTTGATGCCGACGCGACGCCCACGCAGCTCCCCCTCGCCGCCGCCTTTGTTGCTGCCAGCGGCCTGATGTCCGATCGCCCCGACGGACTGTTCACGACCGTCGTGGTGGACGAGCAGCATGTGTGCCTGGGCGTCGTCTACTCGAATGCCGCCAGCATTGCCGCCGCCCTGGGCACGGGCCAGGGCGTTTACTGGTCACGCAAGCGCGGCCTGTGGCACAAGGGCCTGACATCGGGGGCCACGCAGACGCTGCTGGGCGTCGCCGTCGACTGCGACTCGGACGTGCTGTCGTTCCGCGTGCGCCAGGACGGCGCCGGCTTCTGCCACCACAGCACGCGCACGTGCTTTGGCCCCGCGGCAGGCATCAGTCGCCTGGCGCAGACCGTGGCCGAGCGCCGCGACAGCGCGCCCGAGGGATCGTACACGAAGCGGCTGTTCGACGACGCGGCGCTGCTGCGCGCCAAGCTGCTGGAGGAGGCCAGCGAGCTCGCGGCCGCCACCGATCGCGCCGAGGTGGCGTTCGAGGCCGCCGATCTCCTCTACTTTGCCATGGTCAAGTGCGCCGCGCACGGCGTCACGCTGGCCGACATTGAGCGCAGCCTGGACCGCAAGCACCTCAAAGTCACCCGGCGTCCCGGCAACGCGAAGCCGCAGTTTGTGGACGCCGCCTCTGAAGCTGCGCCCGTGCGTACATCAATCCTCAGCTCGGACATCCGCCCGGCGCTGCCCGGCGAGCAGATCCGCATGCGTGTCTTTGCGGATGGCGGCCTGAGCGCGTCCGAGCGTGCCGCGCTGCTCCAGCGGCCGCTCATTGACTCTGCCGAGATCATGCGGCGCGTGCGGCCCATCGTCGACGCGGTGCGCGCCAACGGCGATGCGGCGGTGCTGGAGCTGACGGAAAAGTTCGACCGCGTACGCATGCAGCAGGTGGTTCTGCGCGCGCCGTTTGACGTGCCCGCCCTGCCCGCCGCCGTGCGCGCGGCGATCGACCAGGCGTACGCAAACGTCCACGCGTTCCACGCCGCGCAGCTGGATCCCCCCACGTGCGTTGAAACCATGCCGGGCGTAAAGTGCTCGCGGTTCAGCCGCGCCATCGAGCGGGTCGGGCTCTACGTGCCCGGCGGCTCGGCGGTCCTGCCATCCAGCGCGCTGATGCTGGGCGTGCCGGCGCAGGTGGCTGGCTGCCGCGAGATCGTGCTGGCCACACCGCCGCGCGCCGACGGCTCGATCGTGCCCGAGGTGCTGTATGTGGCCCACAAGGTCGGCGCGACCGCCATTGTCATGGCCGGCGGCGCCCAGGCGATCGCCGCCATGGCGTACGGGACAGAGTCGGTGCCCAAGGTCGACAAGATCTGCGGCCCCGGCAACCAGTACGTCACGGCAGCCAAGATGCTGGCCCAGAACGACACGGCGGCGATGGTCGCCATCGACATGCCCGCCGGGCCGTCGGAGGTCCTGGTCATTGCCGACGCCACCAGCAACCCGGCCTACGTGGCCAGCGACCTTTTGTCGCAGGCCGAGCACGGACCCGACAGCCAGGTCGTGCTGCTGGCGGTCGGCCTGGACGACGCGCAGCTCGCCGCCATCGAGGCCCAGGTCCACGCGCAGGCCGAGCGGCTCCCGCGCGTCGACATTGTGCGGCAGTCGATTCCCAAGAGCTACTGCCTGCGCGTTGCGACCATGGCCGACGCGATGGCCTTCTCCAACGCCTACGCGCCCGAGCACCTCATCCTGCACAACGACCGGGCGGCTGGCTACGTTGACGACGTCGTCAACGCGGGGTCGGTCTTTGTCGGGCCGTACTCCCCCGAGTCGTGCGGCGACTACGCATCTGGGACCAACCACACGCTGCCCACGTACGGGTTCTCGCGCATGTACTCGGGCGTCAACACGGCCACGTTCCTCAAGCACATCACGTCGCAGGAGCTCACGCGCGAGGGGCTGGCCAACATTGGCCAGACCGTCATGACGCTGGCCGAGGTCGAGGAGCTCGAGGCCCACCGCAACGCTGTCGCCATCCGCCTCCGCGACATGTAGCGGCCATTACCCCCCCCCCACTTTCTGCCCCGCCTCTCACGCCTGTCCGGCACCCCAGCACCGACACCCCCCGAAATGCATGTCCCCGCCCATCGCCTCTCCGCCTGTCGGCGCCTAGCCCCGCACATCGGCTGTGCAGGGCGCTCGCATCCCGTCCATTGGCGTGTATCTGGCCGAATGCGACCCCTGACTCTCGCCCTAGCAGGCCTGGGGCGCGACAGGGCGCAGGAACATGGACAATGCGCAGGTACTCGCATGTGTTTCCCCCCACTTGGCAGTGGGAATGCGCGTCGAGGCCCGTCCGGGCGCCCGCGCGGCATGGCAACGACATATGCGGACAACCGAGGTGCAGCAAGACACACTGGGGCGCGTGTCCATGTAATTCGGCCTTTCCCGCCGCTGCCGCAGCCACGATGCATGTCGCCTGGATCGCCCCCGACATGCGCTCAGGGGTACATAGAGTGCAAGTGCACGCATGTCAAGCGAGCCGCGCATGTGGATAAAGTCACTGGTGCAAAATACATTACATACAGACCACTCCTGGCCACGCGCATGGCAGCTACGCCCAGGCGGGGGGGGGGGTGTGGCAGCTGTCAGGCGAGATACGAGTATTCGCGCAGCGCCATGGACGCAACCTCGTTCGCATAGTACGGCTCCATTTCCGCCTCCCGCCGGGCCTGGAAGCTGTGGGTGTCCCGGTGCCGCTCGGTCTCAAAAGTGCCCTCCTCGCGGCACTCGTCGCACAGGTCGACCGTGAACGCACCCCGGCACTCCAGGCAGTGCCACCGGATGCCGACAATCGGCTCGGCCAGACACGAGTCGCACTGGTACCCCAGGTGCACCGCCTTTGCGCTCCGCAGCGCCGGCGTCTGGAGATGTGCCGACGACGTCGACGGCCCCACGTCAGGCTCGCCCATGCCAAACGCG
>JANBOI010000089.1:0-20792 GCA_027595825.1 Coemansia biformis
TGGCAGCTGCCGAGCAGCATCCGCCTGGACACGCCCCCAGCTACGCGCTTGGCGGCGCCGCCGGTGCCGGTGCTGCTGCTGCCGCTGCTGCGGCGTCGCCTGCGCGTTGGCCTTGTACTAGCTCGAGTATCTTTGCGTGGCCATGGCGCGTCACGACCATCTGGCACTTTTCCTTGCTGGCCCACAGGATGACGCCAATGTCCTGCGCGTACTTGAAGATACGCTCAAAGTCCTGCTTCCGGGCAAAGCCCTTGTAGAACTGCGCCTGCGTCGGCAGCAGCCGGTTGCGCTCGCGCTCCCACAGCCTGATCTGGTCCGTCACCGTCACGGGCAGCACCGGAATCTTGTTCTGCATCTGCGGGTGCGCGTTGGTGCTCAGGAATATGATGATCTGGTCCGCCGTAATGCCGTGCAGCAGGGCGCGGCGCACGCTGGCTCGGGTAATCATCCCGGTGACGAGGTTGGAGAACTGGCTCATCAGATGCACAAACAGGTTCAGGATTGCAATCTGCAGCGGCGACTTTGTGTACGCGTACACTCGGCAGTTGGTCTCGAGGATGATGTATCCGTGCTCGCTGCTCGTCGTCAGCTCGCTCTGTATCGGCGCGCCATCCTTGCCGTCGCCGCTCTTCGTGCCGCTGGTAAGCGACGTGATTAGATGCGTTGGGTAGAATCTCTTCGACTCGAGGTCGTCCTGGTATATGAGCCCAAAGTCCCTCAGCTCGCTCAGCATTTTGCGCTGGTTGCGCGTTAGCGCTTCGGTCGAGTACGCACGGCCCAGCTGCAGGCTTACCAGCTGGAACAGGAAATTGAGCACCTCCACAACGTCCATGGCCTGGGTCTCCGCCAGCCGCAGATACTGGAGCAGAACCGTCCACGCCTGTGATGCCGCGTCCTGCAGCAGGAACTGGAACCCCCGGTTGGTGATTGTCATCCCGCCCTCGCCATCCTCCATCAGCCCGGACATCCGCAGAATGTCGCGCACGCTCTCGGACAGCGGCGCCAGCGACTCTGCCGAGGCCTGCGACCGCCCCACCATAAAGTGCAGGATCGCCTCCCACCGCTCGTTTGCATAGCGGGCCAGCCACGCCACGCTGACCCTCTTGTCCCGCAGCCCAACATATGGAATCCCGAAGCTGTTAAAGTCGCCGCCGCCCGTCAGCGCGTTCCGCAGCTGCTCCCTAAATATCGGGTTCAGCGACACGCTGCCTTTGTCCTCGACCACCAGCTGCAGCTTGCGGAGCTGGTGTATCTTCCCCTTGACCATCCGCTGGTGCCCGACTTTGGCCCACTGCAGCACATCCTGGACCTGTATCCCAGAGTCCAGGTAGAGCATCGACATCACAAGCTGCTTCCCCACCGTCGACAGCAGCCGGAATATCGCCAGACATGCCGCCGGGCTCGAAAACACTCGCTTGCAGAACTGCGTCGGCAGCGACTCGAGGTACTCGGCGATAGTCGTCTTGAACTCCTCCTCGCTGCCCAGCTGCAACGCCATGGTTCGTCCGCGAGCCTACGTGGCGCAACAAGCCTGACTGCTGCCCTCGCCGCACACCGGACCCGCGGGCGCCGTATTCAATTGCACACACGGAAACACGCAGACTAGTCAACCCGCACGACGTGCCGCAGCGGTGGCGGCGTGGACGGAGCAGAGCCATGACAGGCAGCACGCCCTCGCACGAAAGGTGGGGGCGATACACGTGACGGACTAGCCGCCGCAGCCCCAGGCGAGCCGCCCCCGCGCTTTTGCTCCCGCGTTGCGTCGGAATTACTCGAATTCATTGCATTCTGAACGGCGGGCCGCCTCCATCGCAATGAATCTGCGACGCACACGCGGGCGGCCGCGCAGCCAGGACGATGCTGGCGGAGCCGGCCCCGGATCAGAGCCCGGGTCCGCGGAGACGCCCGCGACGCAACGACGTGGACGCCCGCGCGCTGATACGAGCACGCCGGCAGACGGTGGCCCCGAGACCAGCAAAGCGGAGGATGTGCCGGAGCCGGGCCCCGCTGGAGCACCCGTGAAACGCGGCCGGGGCCGGCCACGCGGGAGCAGGAACGGGCCCAAAGCAGAGGTGCTGCCCAGCAGAGAAGCAGAGCCAGAGGTCGCCCCGGTGGAGACGCCCGCCAAGCGCGGCCGCGGCAGGCCGCGTGGAAGCAAGAACAGGCCAAAAGAAACCGCGCCGTCTGCTGGCCGGGTGGATCCTGAGCCGGTGCTGGCATCCCCCGAAGGACCCACGCGACGGGGCCGCGGGCGTGGGCGCGGCCGCGGGCGCGTGCAGACGCGGCTGGACTTTTCGAGTCCTCGGAGCAGCCGACGGCGCGCAACCCGGACGGCAGACGTGTCGGGAGATGACTCTGACGGATTCGTGCCAGCAGGAGACGACAGCGAGGACAGCAACTTTGTCGCAGACGTCGCTGGCGAGGACTCGTCGGATGATGCGGGCGCGGTTAGCGCCGTGGACTCGGACGAGCCCGTGACAGAGCCCCGGGCCAAGCGTGCCAGGACAGCTGCCGCAGCGGTGCCAGTGGCACTAGGCGCAAAAGCACGCAAGCCCGGCCAGTGGCGGGAGTGGACGCCCAAGATGGCGCGCATGGCGTCCCTGTGGCTGGGCCCGCCGCGGGGCGAGCTCCAGATCAACCCCAGCTACATTGATGTTGGCCTGGAGGAGTCCGCGTGGGCGGCCCTGCGCGAGATGCACGTCGACCTTGGTCATGTCGACATCGAAACGTCACGGCCTGCGCTATGCCAGCATATGCCGCCCGGCGCCCTCCACTCGGACGAGGAGCGGCAAGCTGCCGACGATGAGGTCTACGTGGCCCTGGCTGACGACGATGGCGTCGCGCAGGGGGAGGGCCAGTCGCTGCACATACGCCCGCTGCACGCGCGTAGACTCGCTGGCCAGACGCCTGGGTGGATCGCCAATGCGGCAGAGCTGGTCACGTCCATCGACTGGGCGCCGGTGCACCCGGAGGACACGGGCACAGCGAGCGTTGACTACATCGCGGTGGGCGGGCAGGGGCCCGGATCCGCGGTGACGGGGGCCGTGGGGCCGATGGTCGGCAAGCGCACACGGAATCCAGCTCCAGGGCACATCCAGGTGTGGCGGCTTGGCGCCGAGCACAAATCGCAAGCGAGCGATCTGCGGCTGGACATGACCATTCTGCACAACTATGGCCGCTGCGTCGCCCTCCGGTGGTGCCCGATCAGTGTCCCGCGCAGCCGTCCGCGCAGGTCGGACAGCGCACCGCAGGTGCCGGCTATCGGCGTGCTGGCTGCGATCTTTGGCGACGGAGTGCTCCGGGTATGCGCGGTGCCTGACGCCGACGCGCTGCGGCAGCAGCAGCGGGCGGGTGCATCGTCTACCAGCAACGAGCGGCTGCTACACGACGCCAGCGTTGACCCAGTGTGCATTCGCTGGCCGCATCGGTCGATCGCAGAGATGCGTGCAGAGCAGGGCGTGTTTACCGCGGTGGAGTGGGCCAGCAGCGACCTGGTGGTTGCGGGCACGTCAAAGGGCGTTCTGAATGCGTGGCATGTTGGCTCGGCGGTCCGGGCGCACGACGGCCCGGCGCCTGTCCCCATGGTCAGCCAGCAGCTGCACGCGGGCCACATCATGGCCATTGGCGTGTACCGCGGGGGCGCGGCGCCAGACAGGCCGTTCAACAGCGGCCGCACTGCCAGCGGCTTCCGACAGGTCAGCCTCGCAGACATCCAGATTGCCTCGCTCGGAGTCGATGGGCGCCTCCGGCAGACGTCCCTGCTGTTTCCGACGAGGCTGGGCGTGCCGCTTCAGAGCCTGTCGCGAGCGACGCCGGCCCTCTGCACGTACTGGCCGCTGGGCACGTGTGTATTCTCGGATGTCGACAAGAGCCTGCGCCAGCTGAACAACAGGATCCTGGCCGAGCCGGGCGATCCGTGGCTGCGGGCGATGGCCACTCCGGGGGAGCACAACCATGCCGCGTGCGACAGCGGCGCCGCGTCAGACGAGCCTGCAAAGTGGAACCAGTGCTTTGACCGCTCGGCAAGGCTGATTGCGCCGCTCGAATGCCCGACCCTCCAGGCCGCAGCGTCCGACCTGCACACATATGTTGCGGTGGCAAAGAGCAGCGGCGAGCTGTTTATCGGCAACGTGCTGCACGGGGACGTCGCGCGCACGTTTGTGTCGCAGTACCGCACCATCCACACGCTGCTCAGCGACGGCGACAGCAGCAGTGGTGGCGGCGGTGGCGGCGGGCCAGGAGCGCGGCGGTTTGTGTACCGTGGGCGGCAGCCTCCGCGGCCGCGGCCAAAGGGCGACAAGCGGCCATCGGCGCAGTACCACCTGTATCTGCCCGATGTCGCGGTGCGCGCATGCGCGTGGTCTAGGAACCCGCACACGAGCACATGGATTGCCAGCGCAGCGGCCAGCGGCATCATCCGAATCGAGGACGTCGCGCCGTGATTCGCGCGCCCGGCCGGATCGGGCCCGTCGCCCGCGCGAGCAAGGTGTCACGGGCCGATGAGCAAAGCGCGGCAATTGGATGGCATCCGGGCGCAGTGGGCGCAATGGGGTGTGTGTGTGTGCAATGGCGTCGGCCTGGCCCCCTACCGATTCTGGCAAACAGCATCATGCGACCACGCCCGCTGTCCACTCGCGCGTAGCGCACGGGCGGCAGCCAATTGCCCGCCATCCAACGGCTCTCTGGGCGCCGAGATAAGAGTGGATCGCCCGCCTCTGAAGACGAACGACCCGCCAACGCCAAGCCTCATTGTCTTCCTCCTTCGCCGCCCCGCGCCGCTCCCCACCACCACCTCCTCACATTGCCACTTATACAACTACGCTGGGCAAGCAGCCCGCACCTATCCCGCAACATCCCGGCAGCGCCTGGACCGGCCGCTGCTCATCCCCCCCCCAGATTGCCCCCCGCTGGCTGACAGCGCATCCGCAACGGACCACCACCACCATCACCAGACACCTTATAGACGCCTAGCGCCCCGCGAGATGATGAACACGGGCACTGCACAGCAGCCGCAGCCACGGCCGTTTTCCCCGCTGTCACCGGCAGTGTCGCATCCGCAGCTGGTGCGCTTCCGCCACTCGTGCGAGCACTGCAGGAAACGCAAGATAAAGTGCAGCGGCACCCGGCCGATATGCGAGCACTGCAATCGGCGCGGCATCGAGTGCGTCTACAAGCCGCAGGCAAAGTCGACGCGGCGGCCAGGCTCGGGAATGTCGAGCCCCCTGGTCGGCGGCAGCCGGCCCAGCAGCAGCCTCAAGCAGCAGCAGCAGCAGCAGTTCGCGCTCAACAGCAGCGTGCAGCCGATATCCATTCCGGCGGCGAATCCGTATCTCCATCTCCCCTTTGTGCCGTCGCTCCACTCGGCAGATGCCCGGTACGCCAGCGCGCCCATCCACACCGCCTCGCCTCTAACGTCCGGCGCATACGGAATCCACCATGTGCCGCCCAGCGCCAGCAGCATGCGGCCGGCATCGGCGCTCCCGCCGCACATGTCGACCGAGGCGTCCGGGGCCAAGGATGACATGTTTGCGTCGCTCCAGTCGCCGCAGCTGGTCTCCATGCTCGGATACTCGCCGGCCAGCGATCTGAGCGGCGCGGTGGCCGACAGCTTTGGCTCGATCTACGGTGACACGCTGGACGGGAGCTGGTTCCAGGACAGCGATGCAAGGGCCGGGACCGCGCCGCACGGCCACCGCCCTGCTACTGCAGGCACTGCTGCTAGCGCTAGCTCGCTTGGCGCCGGCCTGCCGCAGACTCTGTACCACCAAAACGCCTTTGGCCTGCCGCCGTCGCTCTCCGCGCCGCAGACCGCACCGGCGCGGCAGACCGCCTTCAGCTTTGCTGCGCCGCCCCAACTGCCATCGCTAGGGGGCGGCGGCGGCGGCGGCGGCGGCGACGCGTCGGCCCTGGGGGACGGCCAGCACGACTCTGGCGACCAGCCACGACACCAGCGGTCGCTGACAAGCGGCTCGTCGTCGGGTAGCGTATCCAACATGCCGCTCATGGATGGCTCGGCGATGTTGGGGGCCGTCGGGTCGCCAGCCGCGCACCCCGCCGCCTCACTGGGTGGAGTCTACATGTACCACCACCAGCACAATCACTACCTGTCAAGCTCGATGCCGTCATTTGCAGGCGGCGACGGCATGTTTGCGGGCGCGGGATACATGGGCGGCGGCTCGGTGCTTCCGCAGGCCAAGGCTGGCGCGGATGACGGCGCGTACCAGGACCTGATCTCATCGCTGGGCGCTATCCCGCACGGGCTCGGTGACGAGGACGACGGCAGCGAGGCATTTGGCGCGTTCGTCCACGCGAGCGAGACAACTGGCAATGCCCCGCAGCAGCACACTGCCATGGAGGTCGACCCCTCTGGCATCGCGCCCGAGATGACGATGCTGGGCGATACGCTGGTGACAGGGAGTGCCGGCGCCAAGGGTGGCACAAACGGCGCGCCGGCGTCCGTGGGCAGCCGACGCCCGTGAACGCGGTCCCTCTGGGCGCGGACGGGCCACCGCCTCGCGTCCCTGGCGGAGCCGGATCGAGGGAGAGCCGTGCTGCGCCCGGGGATCTCAGCGCGCCCCTCCCGTGCACGCATCCCACGTCGCCTCTCCGCCTCTCTCTATCTTGTACACTGAATTCACAGTTATAGTATTGCGCCTTCTGCCAATTTGCCTCGACCAAAAGTGCGACGACCCACGGAGCCACAGCAATGTCGCAGACAAAGGTGTTTTCATTCGCCTCGGGCAACGACATCTCCCAGGCACTGAGCGAGTTTGTCGCCCAGGCGTCCAGCGAGGCTATTGCGCGCAGCGGGCGGTTCACCGTGGCCTTTTCGGGCGGATCGCTCCCCGCCACGGTGTGCCGATTCCTGGTGGACAACGGGGATGTGGACTTTGCCAAGTGGCATGTGTTCTGGGCCGATGAGCGGTGCGTCAAGCTGGACGACAGCGAGTCCAACTTTGCGCTGGTCAAAAGCGAGCTCCTCGACCCGCTCACGCAGGCCGGGCGTGGGATCCCGGCAGACCAAGTGGTGCACATCAGCGAGGCGCTGGTCCACGACTCTGCGGCGGCTGCAGCAGACTACCAGTCAAGGATGGAGCAGGTGTTTGCCGACGCGGCGCACGCAGGGTCGTTCCCGGCCTTTGACTGCGTGCTCCTGGGCATTGGGCCCGACGGCCACACGTGTTCGCTGTTTCCGGGCCACCCGCTGCTGGAGGAGACGACCAAGTGGGTGGCAAGCATCGACGACTCGCCAAAGCCGCCGCCCCGCCGCATCACGCTGACCCTCCCTGTGGTCAACCACGCCGCGCGCGTTGCGTTCGTCGCCACGGGCGCCGGCAAGCGCGATATGCTCAAGAGGATTATCGAGTCAAAGGACGCAGACCTCCCGGCCGCCCGCGTCGCGCCCGCCAGCGGCTCCGTCTACTGGTTCCTCGACAGCGCCGCGGCGCAGGATCTGAGCGCCAGCACCACGGCCAAGTTCTGCCTGTAGGCGCTGCGCCCCTGCCCCCTTTTCGCCTTACGCCCTGAATCCATGTGCCTGCTTCGTTGGCCGCCCGACAGGCCACCGACCAATGCATGCGGCTCCGAGCCTGTATCCTACCACTGCGATGCTAGTCCTGAGGTGGTCACGTCATTCCACAGCTTGATCGCTATGACGGTGAGCAACAACGGGGAATGCCCAGCAGAAGCATGCCGTCCTCGGCCACTGTCGCTATGGATGGGTGCACTGCCCCTTTGCTGCAAGTTCTTGGTATTTCCAGGGGCATCGTCGGGCCCCCGTTGCTGCTCGACAATGCGACCATGCACGTCCGAGGCCTGTTATATCGATAGCAGGTTTGCAGATGCGTGAATGTACTGCAGGGGGCATCATACCCGACCATCGATGCTCTGCACTTGTGCTTGAATCGCATGCGTGCAGACGTCCACGGCGCGCACTTCAGCACGGATGTAGAGCCATACGACGCAACAGGGTGCGTTGACCGCATTTCCAGCACATTTTGACCGCGCAAGCAATGTGCACTCCACTACTCCGACACCGAGCCTGTTCCGCAGGTTTTTGCGGTACTGGTTATTGCCACAGCCATCAAATATTGTGCTCGTTGCGGCGTTAGAGTTCTTGCGGCCTGTAGGGGGCGTCGGACAGGTTTCTGCGTCTTGTCTTGCTCAGCAGTGGCCTGGGTAGAGCATGGCAGTCCATGCGCGCTCTAGTTTTTCGAGGACACGATGTCGGGTGGACCAAATAAGGTACCGGCGAGGCTGACCTCGAAGCCTCAAAGCTCGACTATACACGCGGAGCGCAAAGCGCTTCGTACCATCGCGCAATGACAAAATGAGGCAGTGCGTTGCCACCAGGACATCCCGTCGCTGAAACGCTTGGTCTGCACATGGTCAGCCGGTGCTGCGTCTGCGTGGATACGCGTGCTGGTTTACAGCGCACACATGTACAGGTCTGACCGTGGCCATGTCCCGGATACTCCTCCAGCCGAGCACTGGCCACCTGAAGCGTCACTGAATGGCGGCATTGGGAGAAGTGCCGCCATCCCCGCTCCCCCTGCCGACGGCTTCACCCGACGGTTGATTTGGCTGGCAGGAAAGAAGGGACGGCGCCCTCCACGGCGAAGACTTGTCCAGTGCCGGTCGACGAGGCCCGGTAATGGCTGGTCGCGCAGGAAGGCGCAGGTGGCGAGCGAGGCCGGTCGCACAGGAGGGCCAAGACGTGGGGGGTTGGGCCCCGGGCGCTGCGCTGCCCGCCCCTGTTAGGGTCCGAGCACCACGGGCTCTGTCTGGAAGAGCAGCAGCAACCGCAACCGCCAGCAGGGCGCCCAGATATCCCCGCCTGGCGTGGGTCGACGGCTGGCTGGGCGGCCAGCACTGACTGTGGCAGTCGCCACATTTGCAAGCGGAGAAGGGGCGTGCATGTGTCCCTGTTGCCGGTCTGACTGGGCCTCCACCGCACGCCCGCAATCGACCGCCGCTCGCCATCCAACCGTTGACTGGCGGGAATCACTGCTTGTGCGAACCATCCTTACTCGCACCAGGCCTGCCGCGCCCAAATCATCCACCCGGCAGCAAAAGGGGGGCTCGGGCGACGGAGATGGCAAAAGGCGTGCCTTGTGGCAGCGGCGGGCACGGCGACTTGCCTTCCTTTGGCCCGCGCCGTTCGTCGGAAATGACGCCGGCACCCCGGCAGTCAGCGCACCGACGTCCCTTGTCCGCACTGCGCCGCCCTTCTTCTTGTCGCTGACTGCCGGCACATCCGGGCCGCTGCCGGCCGCCATTTGCCGTGAGGCCTCCTTCCCGCCCGCCCGCCCGCCCGCCCATCATACCACTGCCACTGCCACCCTTTCTGCAGCCTCTGCTTGACTGCCGTGATTTGCACTTGCCGCGGACAACTTACACGCTACTATAAAGCAGATCCGCGGCGCGGCGCCGCCTCGCGAGCCAGGGAAGGAAAGAGGAATAGAGGTCGATGGACAAGCCGCCTTCCCTGTCGCCACCTCGCACTTTCCTTGCTACTTGTTCTCCCTGTGCCGCGATCCTCGTCCTTGCCGCCGCCGCCGCACCGCTGACCATCGCCTGGCCCCTTGCCTAGCACCGCGCCTGTGTGGAATAAAATAACGGAGGACGCCTCTGATAATACCCTGGAGATTTAAAAGTCCGTTCACGCAGACGGGCATCCGCACTCCCCCCCACCAAACATCCAGCCTTGTGCGACGCTGCCTCCAAGTGACATCTCCCGCTCTGTCCTATCCGAACGGCACCCGTATACAAAACAACACGCAAGGCAGCAATTACTGACAGCCCTGCTTCGTTGACAAGAGCGCCTCATTGGTACTCCCCAGGCTTGCAGCAGATACTATGAATACGACGATGGCCAGGATGTTCTGGCTGTTCGCCAACTACATGGGACACATGCTCCGCACGCTAACCCTGTCGGCAAACAACGGCCCGGCGGGTCTGCCGCCGCTGTCGCAGCGGCTGTACGATGCGCTGACGATGTTGCTGCGCCCCACCACGCTACTTCTGCTCGCCACATGCTATGTTGTGTACAGGATTGTCTACAAGCTTGCATTCTCGCCGCTGTGCAGGGTCCCGGGCCCGCTCCGCGCTCGAGTCAGCTCGCTCCCTTCGCTCCTGGAGTGCCTGACGCAGTGCACCAACGATGTCATGGTGCGCGACAGCAGGTTGTACGGGAGCCTGTTTGTGATGGAGCCCAAAAAGGTGGCCGTGTGTGATGTCGAAGACTGTCGGACTATCCTCGGCAGCCACGCGTTTGCCAAGGCCGAGCTGTACGGCAATGTGGATTTCATGGAGCCCAACATCTTTCTGACCCGCGACGCCAAGCTCAACAGCCAGCGCCGGCGACAGATCGGACCGGCCCTGAACAAGGCGGGGCTGAGGCGCATGGAGCCCACGATCCTGGCTGCGGGCGTCCAGCAGCTGATGAGTCGGTGGGATTCGTGCGTGCACCAGGCGGCCGGCGCGCGCGCGCAAGTCAACTACTACAGCGACATGACGCTCATGTCGTTTGACATTATCGCCTCGCTCGGCTTTGGCATGGAGCATCGCTCGCTGACCACTGGCGACAGAACCATTGGGGACTGGGTGGAGAAGACGTTTGCGCTGATGATCCTGCAGATGGTCGTGCCCGCCGTCAAGTGGTGGCCGCTCAGGCGGATCGTGGGCGCGGTGCTGGGCAAGCACGTCGATGCCTTTTTCGCCTTTGGGAAGCAGGCCATCGAGCGGCGCAAGCTGGCGCTGGCCACTGCCAGTGCCAGCGCCGAGCCCAGGCCCAACGACATCCTGCAGCAGTTTATCGACGCCGAGGACCCGCTGAACCGCATCAAAATGACGTCGTCGCAGGTGATTACCGAGACCATCATGATCATGCTCAGCGGCGCGGACACGACGTCTACGTCGCTGGCATGGACAATCCACCTGCTGATGCTGTACCCCGAGCACCGCCAGGCGCTGGTGGAGCAGATCCGCGCTGCGTTCGGCCGGGACCAGCTGATCACGTACGAGATGGCCCGCGAGCACCTGCCCCTTCTGGAGGCGTGCATCTTCGAGTCGCTGCGTGTCTGCCCTGTGTCCACCAACCTGCCCCGAGTCGTGCCCAAGGGCGGCGTCACTCTCCAGGGCCACTTTATCCCCGGCGGATACACGCTGGCCGTCAGCACCGCCGCCTGCAACTACAACCCGCAGTACTGGCCCGACCCTGCGCGCTTTGACCCTGCGCGCTTCCTCCGCTCCAACCCGGACTACGATACCAACCGCCACAATCTGATGACGCTGAGTTCGGGCGTCCGCAGCTGCCCGGGCCACCAGCTGGTCATGGTCGAGATGATGACCACCCTGGCAAACATACTCAACAGGTACGATCTGGAGCTGCCCGCCGATGCCCACTATGGCCCACACAACCTGGGCGCCGACGGCCTGCCGACAGTCATGCCCCGCACAAACCACATTGCCATGATCCCAAAGCACCCTGAGCGGGACTGCAGTGTGGTGGTCTCGATGCGTCCATGACGGGCTGACAGGAGATCATTGCCTTTCCGCCGCTCTCCGCAAAATATGCACTCCTGGTAGTTGCGATGGCTGCATCCAAGCACCACCGATTCTAAACAGTCTATTTAGTCTTCCTGTAAACATACTCTCAGCCCGCCTCTCCTACTCTCCAGGCACGTACACCAGCAGGCTGGAGCAGGCAATACTGCCGTCCCTCTATCCGCTGAAACTAGACTGACAGCTCGGCGGGCTTCTTGGCAGCAATAGCCTCGGCGTAGGGGGCGAGTGCGGGCCCCACGTGCTGCTCGAGGAACCTGTCGACTTGCTGGGGCGCGCGGCCGATAAAGGTGGCGGGGTCGAGGAGGGCGTCGAGGTCGGCCCAGATGGGCCTAAAGTAGTCGCAGTCGCGGATGCGCTGGATGAGGTCGTTGTCGCCGCCCTGCATCTTGACCACGTCGGCGGCCTGGTGGGAGAGGACGCGGATCTGCTCGTGGCACTCCTGGCGGTCAGCACCCTTCTTGACCATGGCCATGATGACGTTTTCGGTCGCCATGAACGGCAGCTCGCCGCGGATCCGGCGCGCAATCACCTGCGGGTAGACCACCAGGCCCTCGACCACGTTCTGCATGGTGGTCAGCACAATGTCCGCGGTCAGACACGCCTCGGGCACGCTGATCCGCCGGTTGGCCGAGTCGTCCAGCGTGCGCTCCAGCCACTGCACGGACGCGGTCTGCAGCACGTCGCCAATGAGCACCATCAGGTGGCGGGACAGCGAGCAAATGCGCTCGCACCGCATCGGGTTGCGCTTGTACGCCATGGCCGACGACCCGATCTGGTCCTTCTCAAAGGGCTCCTCGATCTCCTTCAGGTTCGCCAGCAGCCTAATGTCGGTCGCAATGCGGTGCGCGGTGGCGCCAAACGAGGCCAGCGGGGACAAAAAGTCCACGTCGACCTTGCGCGAGTACGTCTGGCCGCACACGGGGTAGCACTCCTTGAAGCCGCTCAGCTTGGTCACCAGCGCATCCAGCTCCTCCACCTTGTCGTGGTCGCCGTTGAACAGCGCCAGGAACGACGCCTGGGTGCCCGTCGTGCCCTTGACGCCGCGGAAGCCCAGATCGTCCCGGGCGCGCTGCATGTTGCGCAGGTCCCACAGCAGCTCCTGCACCCACAGGGTGGCCCGCTTGCCCACGGTGGTCAGCTGGGCGGGCTGGAAGTGCGTGAAGCCCAGGGTCGGCAGGCTCTTGTACTCCATGGCAAAGCGGCTCAGGCTGTCGATCACCACGGCCAGCTTGCCGATGAGCAGGTCCATTGCGTCGCGGAAGATGATCAGGTCCGCGTTGTCCGTGACAAAGCACGACGTCGCGCCCAGGTGGATGATCGCCGCCGCCTTGGGCGCGACGAGGCCAAACGCGTGAACGTGCGCCATCACATCGTGCCTGCGCCTCCTCTCCTCCTCGGCGGCCACTTTGTAGTCGATGTTGTCCAGGTTGGCCTTCATCTCCTCCAGCGCCTCCTCGCTGATCCCCTCCAGGCCGAGCTGTCGCTCCGCCAGCGCCAGGCTGTACCACAGCTGGCGCCACGTCCCGAAGCGCTTGTTGTTGGAAAAGTTGGCCGCCATCTCTGCCGACGCGTAGCGCGACGTCAGCGGGCTCTGGTACTGGGCGTTGGGGTCGGCAGCCATTGTCGGTGGTGGTCGTGCAGCGCAGCGCAGAGGCAAGAGTGCCGGGGGGAGCTGGCCAGTGCCTAGAAGAGCAGAAGGAATGATCCAGCGGTGCGGGAGCAGAAGAGAGAAAGAACGCGAGAGGGTCAACGCCCGAGACCTTATCTGCTATGCGAGCATCGCCCGCCCGTCCGCCCGCCCCCCAACCCCGGGCTCGCTCAGGGCGAGATCGACGGCGCCGCAGCACAAGTGGCTATCGGTAATGGCACCAGTGGGGATTGTCTGGAACACCGATCGAGCAGGTGAAAGCTGAATGAAAGAGTACGGACAAGGCTAGGGGGGAAGGGGGTGGTGCTCAGGCGCGGCGACGCAGCCTTTCGCCGAGGGACGCGCCGTTGGAGCGCGCCGGCGCCGCCGCGGCGGCCGCCGCAGCGCCACGGCCAGACGTGCTGGCATCGGCCAGGCCAGAGGCGACCTGCTGGTTCCACGAGAGGTACGTGTGGTCGCCGAGCCGCCGGGGGCGGTACAGATGGCGGATGGCGAAGATGCAGCCCAGCAGCACGCACAGGCCGCCAACCACGATGAAGGCAATGCCCAGGACGGGGTTGCGGCCGCCGATGAACGAGGTGGTCGAGATGACAATCGACTTTGTGCCGCCAAACGACCGCGTGTCGTAGTTCATCACCACCTTGACCTGGTAGATGCCGCTCTTCATCACGTCGTCCGTGTTCTTCATGTACAGTTTGCGGAACGTGGGCAGCCCGGCGGTGCGCATCCACACCATCAGGTGCTCGTCGGTCGCCAGGTCCGGCAGGCCGTCGGTGTAGTTCCCGCCCGGGTACCGCGCCCACCAGTTGGGCGGCGCGAGCACGTCGCTCGCCTTGTACTTGCTCGGGTTGAAGCGCTTGGCGTCCGAGCTCCACGCGATGCCCTTCTCGGACATGCTGTATGTTCCGACCTCCTGGTTGCCCGACGGGTTCGTCAGCACCGGCTGCTGGATTGTGTCGTTGAACACCGAGTTGGCGATCAGCCCGCACGGGTAGTACGGCTTTGACTTCCCGCCCTCGGTGTGCACGTCCAGCGGGCTGCAGTCGCCGCTCTGGAGCTCCTTGACGGGGCGCGCCTCGCCCTTCAGCTGGTCGACGTCAAAGCTGCGCGTGTACCGGCGGTGGTTCTGGTAAAAGTTGGTCAGCCGGTAGTACAGAAACACGCCCGGCTCCAGGTCCTTGGGCATGGCAAACGAGATGGTGCACGTGCGCGAGTCGCCATCGTAGCTCTGCTGTGGCGGCGCAATCGAGGCGCTGTCCACCCCGTACATGTGGTACTCGTACAGGTCGCTGCTGAGGCCCTGCAGCGCGCCGCCCAGCTTGTCGCAGTTGGTGTAGTCAATCCGCACCTCGTTGACGCGCTGCGACGCCCACAGCAGCCACCCGCCGATCGGCGCGAATACAATCCCAATCACAAAGAACGTCGGCAGCACGCTCTTGGGCGTCAGCAGCGGCTGCCACGCCCGCAGCCGCTGCTGCTTGAACGCCGTGTTGGACGGCCGCTTGCTCTTCCCCTCGCTCGCTCCGCCTGCCATTGTGCGCGCCGGGTGTGTGTGTTTGCTTTGGCGCCGAGTGGCAGAATCTAGCGACGCCGCTGGCGTCCGGGGCCGAATTGAGACGGCAGGAGGGAGGCCGGAAAATGCGCCAGCTAATAAAAGATGCGGATTGGCAGGCGAAATGGCAAAAGCGGACGCAGCAGAGCGAGAAAAGGCGGCGGAGCAGAGTGGGTTGCGGCCATGCGGAGGCGAGTTGCGGCCATGCATCACGCACGTCACACGCGCCAGCGCTGGGCGCGCCAAGGCCTAGGCCGCCCCTGGCTGGCTGGCTGGCTGGCCTTTGATGTCGTTCTGGCTGGCCTTCGGTGCATCTGGCCGCGCCAGAGTTTGGGGGTGGCGGCATCTCTCCTCCGATTGTCCGTGGCCCTGTCGATGGCCTGCCGCCTGGCCGCCTTCTCGCTGTCGCCGCGGGCTGCCTGCAGGTCTGCTCTGCTTGCCTCTTTTGCCCTGCAGCGCCGCGCCCGCCACATGCCGTCCCGAATGGCGCAGTCCCCCGAGCACCCTGCGCCCGCCGGGGATGGCGACTACCAGGTACGCTGACTGCTGCGTCCGCCGAGCCCGCCGCCATCCGCCGCCCCCCCCCCCGCGCTCACCGGCAGACCCTGTCTCCTCACGCTCGTCTGCCGCCGCCCGCGCTCCCCCCGCGCTCCCCCCGCTGTAGTCGGCCGTGGGCGACCTGAACGGGCTGCAGTCGACGTACGAGGTCATCCAGCAGATCAGGGCGTCGCGCGGGCAGCTGAACGTGCACAGCATCCCCGAGTTCACCGCGTTCATCGAGAAGGTGGGGCTCCGCGTTCGCGACCTTGACCGGCTCAACGTGATCCATGTCACAGGCACCAAGGGCAAGGGCTCGACGTGCGCGTTCGTGGACGCGATCCTCCGGCAGCACCCGCAGCGGCTCAAGGTGGGGCTGTTCACCTCGCCGCACCTGATCGAGGTCCGTGAGCGCATCCAGATCGACGGGAAGCCCATCTCTCAGCAGGACTTTGCAAAGTACTTTTACCAGGTCTACAACCGCGCCACGAGCCCGTCGCCGCCGCTCCGCCGGGTGCACGAGGGCTCGCCAACCCTGCCCATGTACTTCCGCTTCCTTGCGCTGATGGCGTTCCACGTATTCCTCGCCGAGAACGTCGACGTGGCCATCATCGAGGTCGGCGTTGGCGGCGAATACGACCCGACCAATGTCATCGAGCGGCCCGTGGTCTGCGGGATTGCGTCGCTCGGCATCGACCACCAGGGCCTGCTCGGCTCGACCATCGAGCAGATCGCGTGGCACAAGGCCGGCATCATCAAGCACGGCGTGCCCGTGTTCTCCGTGCCCCAGCCCGCGGCCGCCCGGGACGTCATCGCCGCCCGCGCCGAGGAGCGCGCCGCGCCACTGCAGGTCGTCCCGCCGCTCGACTCTGACAGCGCCGCCGCCGCCGCCGCGCCCCTCGGGATCTCCGGCGACCACCAGCGCACCAACGCAGCGCTCGCCGCCGCGCTCTGCCGCGCATGGGCGGAGCGCACCGGCCGCGCCCCCGCCGATGCGACGTGGATCGCGGCCGGGCTGGCCGCTGCGCGGTGGCCCGGGCGCACGCAGCAGTTCGTCTCGCCGCGCGTCCCGGCGCTCACCTGGTTCGTCGACGGGGCGCACACTGTCGAGAGCATGGCGGCCTGCGCGCGCTGGTTCTCCGCCGTGCACGAGAAGCGCGCCGCACCGCGCTGCGTCCTGCTCTTCAATGCCGCCCACGAGCGGGACGCCGCTGCGCTGCTGGAGACGCTGCACGCGACCGCCGGCCGGTGCGCGTGGGTCGGTGCCGTGTTCTGCCCAAACGAAAACACCGCCCGCACGGACAGCGCCAACCACAACGCTCTCCACGACGCGGAGCTGCGCCCGCAGACGGCTGCCGCCAGCGCCTGGTCGCACCTTGCCCAGACCCGCACTGCTGTCCTGCCGTCCATCAACGACGCCGTGCAGCACATCGAGGCCACCTACGCCGACCAGCCCACGGCGGTCCTCGCCACCGGCAGCCTGCACCTGGTCGGCGGCGTGCTGGATCTCGCCAAGGGCTCGATCTGACGCCGTGATCCGGCCGATCACCGCCGTCAAAAACGGTTTTTCGTGCTCTCCACCGCGCGCATCCCCCGTATACAGGGCCGCGGCGGCGTGGCTGGCGCGGCGCGGCTGGATCCCTCTCTTCCCGCCAGCTCCACGCGCATCCGTCCGTGTTCCAGGAAAAAACGAATCCATTCGTACTTTTGTTGGAACGACGCACACGAATCCATCCTCTGCCTCTTTCCCCGCAAAGGTGAGTTGCTAATCCCAAAAATGCTTCAGCGCAACGCCGAGGGCGGCGGCCCGCCGCCCGATTCGAGAATGAGGGGAGTCGAGTGAAGCATACTTTGGGATTAGAATGGCAACCCCCTCCTTGCCGCCTCCCGGCGCCGGTCTGCCCCAGCGGCCCCCAGGTGCATTCGTAGCGGGCCGCGCGGAGCCGGCCGTGCCCGGGAGGAGGCGGCCGATGAGGAGGGGGGCACTTTGTCATTCGAGCCGTGAAGGTTCCTTCTCGTACTCTCTCTTGCTATCTTGGCCTCGCATTGCTCCCACCCCCCATCGCTGCTGCTAATGCCCGACATGCGCCGCCTGCACGCTCCGCTGGTCCCTTGGGGTCGCTAGGTTCTCCAGAAGCTCTCTTTCCACTTTCAGAAATGGTGCGCGTTTCGGTTCTCAACGACTGCCTCAAGTCGATCACCAACGCCGAGCGGCGTGGGTTCCGCCAGGTGATGGTGCGCCCGAGCTCCAAGGTCATCATCAAGTTCCTGTCGGTGATGCAGAAGCACGGGTACATTGGCGAGTTTGAGATCATCGACGACCACCGCGCCAACCGGATCGTCGTCCAGCTCAACGGCCGCCTGAACAAGTGCGGTGTCATCTCGCCGCGCTTCCCGGTCAAGATCCCCGACATTGAGCAGTGGGTCGCCGACCTCCTGCCCTCCCGCCAGTTCGGCTTCCTCGTCCTGACCACCTCGGACGGCATCATGGACCACGAGGAGGCCCGTCGCCGCCACGCCGGTGGCAAGATCCTCGGCTTCTTCTACTAGAGTCCTCCCTGGCCCTTGTGAGACTCCTGCCGCTGCCGCTGCTGCTGCTGTGTCCCTCGCGGCAGCAGGGCACCCAGACAGGGTCGAGCAGCCCTTGTCGAATAAAAGCCAGCCCCTCTACCCCAGTCGCGCACGACATGGCATGGCATAGCATGGCATAGCGGCAATGCTGCCAGGTGTATTTTGATGACTAGGCAGCTACCAACCGCGGTGTACTGTGCGTGGCCTCGCTCACTTGCTGGCGGTGTCTGTGAATCCAAGCGGAAGGCGCGCTGTCGACTCTTCCGTTGCGGGCGCCGGCGTCGCAAGCCTCGTCGCGGGCTTGGCTGCATCCTCGGCACGCTCGTTGATGGCGGGCACAGCGGCGGCCGGGGCCGGGGCCTGGACCGCCTTTTGCGGCGCCCGCGGGCCCTCTGCCTCCCTCACGGCCACTGGCGCCGCCGTAAGCCCACGGCCACTCTGCAGGGCCAGACGCAGCTCCTGGATCTTGTCTGCGAGCAGCTCCCGCGCCCTCTGCTGCGCCGCCCACGCGTCTGCCACCGTCTCGCCCGCCCGATCGATGGCGCTGGGGTCGCCGTACCTGCCCCAGACATTACGCAGGACAACGGACGACGTGCCCGGAAGGAACCACGCCGCTGCCGCCGCGCCAAACACGAGAGGCGACGCCCAGCGGACGGCAAAGTTGCGCCTCCGCGTAAAAATCGGGCCCGCCAGAGCGGCCACGCCCACATACAGGATGCCCGGTACCAGCTTCTCGCCCTTTGGCACAGTGCTCTGGACAACCCGCTCCACGTACTTTTCCGCGCATATCCACCTGTCGACAGCCCACTGGCCCTCCTTTTGCATCTCCGTCAGCGTACAAGAAGCTGCCTCGCGCGCGGAGCGCAGCGCCCCGACAATGCGCGTCGTCCCCGCCTGTGCTCCGCCCGCACGGCTCTCCGGCACCTGCCGCCTCTCCTCGTCGTAGATCGGCTTTTTGTCCGCTGCTCCTTCGGCGTGCACCGGGTTTGCCGCGCACATTGCCACCGCTGCCGCTGCAGTCCCCGACACCGCCAACTATGCATGGAGGTAGCGCACAAGCGGCCGCTCAATTAGCTGGCGGCGCTCTGTGCCCGGCGGCGCTTTCGCCCGCCGCCCCCCGTCGGTGGAGGGCTCGGGCTGTCGCCGCATGGGTCCCGAGACACAGTACCTTGACGAGCGCCTGTGACATTATTCGCCCGCTGCTCAATCCGCCCTGCCGCGCCTTGCAGCCCAGGGACGTCGTGGATTCGGGAGCACGCAAGTGATGCAACACGCCTCCGGTCGCCGAGCGCGTGCGGTATAGAGCTGTGAAAGGAAGGGATGCTAATGAGGCTGGCAGCGGGGAGACAGGCGCGCCTGCCAGCAGAGGCGGGGAGCACGGCGTTTAAAGGGCAGCGCCGCCGCCCTTATCAACGCGATCATGGACCTTGTGATTAGCTAGATTGGCTCCGGCTCGCACAACGGTATACGTGATGCACACAGACACACCAGGTCCGATACATTGGCTAGGAGCACGGCGAGACCGGCAAGAAAGGACCCCGCCACGCTACGTCAGCTGCCGACAGAATGGGATATCACTACAGCAGCCGTTTCTTCAGCTCTGCGACCATCTCGGAGCGCTGGACGGCGACGCCGTTGCCCTGGCTCGAGTCCTTCTCGGCCATGTTCTTGAGGAGAACCACGCCCTTCTCGAGCTCGTCCTTGCCAATGATGACTGCCCATGGGATGACGTCGGCGTCGCAGGCCGAGTACTGCGTAGCCAGGCGCGGGTTTGTCTTGTACGCAAACTCGGCCGCAATGCCACTGTCCCAGAGCTCCGTGACAATGCGCATGCGCTCCTCCAGCAGACCGTCTTTGGGCGCAATGACATACACCGCCGTCTTGTTGGCCTTGATATCCTGGTCGCACCTCCTGTCCATGACAATCTTGTAGATGCGCTCGACGCCAAACGAGATGCCCACACACGGAACGTCGCTGCTGCTACCGCCCTTTCCGCGGCTTGACGCGAGGAACATGCCCACCAGCTTGTCGTACCGGCCGCCAGCTGCAATCGATCCCACGCGTGCCTGCGAATCGTCATCCTCCCCGTCCTTCGCCTTCTTTGCCGGCGCCGCCGCAGGCTGTGCCGCCACCGGCCGCTCGCTCTCTTCGACCAGCACGGCTTCGTAGATGATGCCCGTGTAGTAGTCCAGCCCGCGCGCCAGGCTCATGTCGAACGACACATTGCCCAGCACATTGTAGATCGCAGCGTACTTGAAGAACAGCGCCATTTCCGCCACGCCCTCCTGCGCCTTGGCACTGGCCATCAGCTCAGGCTTTGCCTTGAGCGTCTCCAGCAGCTCAGGCCCGCCGCGCAGCTGCACATAGCCGCCAATCCGGTCCGCCACCTCGCCGCTCAGCCCCTTGTCCTCCGTCATCTCCTTGCGCACATCCGCCCACGGGAGCTTGTCCAGCTTGTCCACCGCCGACGAGATCGCCCTGATCTTGTCCTCTGGCACGCCCGATACCTCAAAGATCGCATCCAGGATCTTGCGGTGGTTCAGCTTGATCACAAAACTGCCCACGTCCAGCCTGGTCAGGACCTCCACCGCCACCCGCACGCACTCCGCGTCGGGGATCATCGCATCGTACGGCCCGGCAATGTCAAAATCGCACTGGAAGAACTCGCGCATCCGCCCCTTGGACATCGCCGGCTGGTCGCGGCGGTACACCCTGGCGATTTGGTACCGTTTGATCTTTGGGATCTTGTTCATGGCCACGTGGCGCGCAAACGGCACCGTCAAGTCGTACCTCAGGGAGCACTCCTCCCCGCCTTGGTCCTTCAGGTCGTAGATCAGCTTGCTGTCCTCCCCGTACTTGCCCGTCAGGATCTCCTTCAGCTCGAACACTGGCGTGTCGATCGTCACAGCGCCGTGC
>JANBOI010000090.1:0-20680 GCA_027595825.1 Coemansia biformis
ATCTTTGATCTCTTAGATTTCATAGTCAGGCGCCTCGCAGCCATGGATCTACTATCTCCCGATCCGCACAATGGCAGCTACTCCTTGGACGATCTAGGCGCTGGGTCTTGCGCGCCTTCCACAGGAGCCGGCGGCGGCGGCGGCGACGGGCTACGGTCGGCCAGCGCCGACTGGATCTGGCTGGCCTCGACGCCGTCGAGCAAGTCCAGGCCCTTGAGCCGCCGCACCTCCTCGCTCCTCTCGTGCATCAGATCCTCGATGTTGACGCGCTTGTCCCTGAACCAGCCAAGGTTGTCGGCAATGAGATGCCGGTTTTTGCACCCGTCGCACTGCATCAACACCACTCCGTTCTGGTACGCATTCTTGGACATTGTCTTGTGCTGCCGATGGCCGCAGACCTTGCATGTGAATCCAATCAGGAGCCGGGCCTCCTCTGGGCTGCCAGGCGCGCCAGTGGTCATACGCCGGAGCTGCAGGCGCACGGCGAGGCCGACGGAGCGTTCGCCGATGCATGCCGTTGTGCGGTGCGGCGCCAGAGGGCCGCGTTGCGCCCACGCTGCCGCAGCGCCCCGCGCACATTCTCGGTGTGCGCGGAGCTGGCTCGCCGGCACACAGGCCGCACGGCCGTCGCCGACACGCGCGCGCAGGGCCGAAACCAGATAGCGTCGAGAGGCGGTCAGAGGCATTGGCAAGCAGCGGCGCAGCACGAGTCGCCGAACCCGCCGACAGCGCCCGCGACGACGGGGCTGCTACAGGTGGTGACATCAGCGCCAGCGCGCTTATTTCCGCTTGCACGTGGCCTGCAGGGCCCCGCGCGTGGGAAGTACAGGCCCTGGCGTTGACTGCTGGGGGGCGACGGTTAAGGCGCCGATGGCAGCGGAGGCGGCGGCCATCTCTGCTTCGCACACTGCTACGCACTTGATACGGCGCCATTTGCCCAAGCGACCCACGGAGGACCACGCCCATCTGCCGCCGAGACATGAGCTCTTTTGTCAACGACAGCCGTCTGCTGCCGGGGCGGCTTCACGGCCAGCACCGCATCCGGGTGTGCATCGACAGGGGCGGCACGTTTACCGACTGCGTCGGCGTGGTGCCGGTCGAGCCCACGGCTGAGAATCCGCTGGCCGAGAGGACGATTGTCGCCAAGCTGCTCTCTGAGGACCCGGCGCACTACCCGGACGCGCCGCGAGAGGGCATCCGACGCATCCTCGAGGCGGCCACTGGCCAGCCCCACCCCCGCGGCATGCCGCTGGATACTAGCAACCTGGAGTACATTCGGATGGGCACGACCGTAGCCACAAACGCGCTACTCGAGCGCAAAGGCGAGCCGTGCGCGCTGGTGACTACGAAGGGCTTTGGCGATCTGCTCCGGATCGGGAACCAGGCCCGGCCGAGGATATTTGATCTTGCCATTGCAAAGCCCGACGTGCTCTACCAGAGCGTCGTCGAGGTGGACGAGCGCGTGACGCTGGTGGGCTACGCGATGGACCCGCGCCCGGCCGCCCGCAAGCCGCCCGCGGACGCCGTTCTGGGGAGATCTGGCGAGTACGTCAGAGTCTTGGCAGCGCCAGACTGGGGCGCGGTCCGTGCAAAGCTGCAACAAGTGCATGGCTCCGGCATCCGGAGTATCGCCGTCTGCTTGATGCATTCGTACACGTTCACCGAGCACGAAGATGAGATCGGCCGGATTGCCCAGGAGATTGGCTTCTCGCACATTACGCTCTCGTCCCAGCTGAGTCCGATGGTCAAGATCGTGCCCCGCGCGCACTCGGCGACGGCCGACGCGTACCTGACGCCGGGCATCCTCCAGTACGTGGACGGGTTTGCGGGCGGATTCGATGCGGGCTTTGGCCGTATCCGGGTCGACTTTATGCAGTCGGACGGTGGACTAGCACCCATCGAGCACTTCTCGGGCCTGCGAGCTATCCTGTCCGGCCCAGCCGCAGGTGTAATCGGCTACTCGGTCACGGCCTTTAGCCGCGTGGAGCGGGTGCCGGTGATCGGGTTCGACATGGGCGGCACCAGCACCGACGTCAGTCGGTTTGACGGCCAGCTGGAGCACGTGTTTGAGACCACGACCGCCGGAGTCACCATCCAGGCGCCGCAGCTCGACATCAACACGGTGGCCGCCGGCGGAGGGTCGCGGCTGTTCTTTCGAAATGGCCTGATGGTCGTTGGGCCCGAAAGCGCCGGCGCGCATCCGGGCCCTGCCTGCTACCGCAAGGGCGGCCCTCTGGCCGTGACCGACGCCAACCTCCTGCTCGGCCGCCTGCGCCCCGAGCACTTTCCGCACATATTTGGAGACACTGAGGACCAGCCGCTGGACACCGAGGCAGCCTGCGCGCAGTTCGAGGTCCTTGCCACGGGCATCAACGCGGAGATGCGCGCCAGGTCTGTGGCCGCCGGCCAGCGCCACACGGACAAGTCCACCATGGAGATCGCGCTGGGCTTTCTGCAGGTGGCGAACGAGACGATGTGCCGCCCCATCCGCGCGCTGACCGAGGCAAAGGGCCACAATGTCCAGAAGCACGCCCTCGCCTGCTTCGGCGGCGCCGGCGGCCAGCACGCGTGCGCCGTCGCTGCCAGCCTGGGGATCCGCCGGGTGTTTGTGCACCGCCTGGCCTCGGTGCTGTCGGCCTATGGCCTGGGTCTGGCCGAGGTGGTCTGCGAAGCGCAGGCGCCGGCAGCGGCAGTCTGGTCGCCCGAGGCGCAGCTGACACTTCTGCCCCGCCTCGCGGCGCTGGCCGACGAGTGCCACGCGAAGCTGGGCCGCCAGGGCTTTTCTGCTATGCACATCCGGGCCACAAGGTTCCTAAACATGCGCTACGACGGGACAGACACATCCATCATGGTTCCCGAGGCTGCCGACGGTGACTATGCCGCGTGCTTTGAGGACATGCACCAGCGCGAGTTTGGCTTCACGCTCCGCGGCCGCAGCATCCTTGTCGACGACCTGCGCGTGCGCGCGACCGGCGCCTTTACGCAGCCCGTCTTCGGGCAGGTGTACGACGAGCTTGCCTCGCTTGTCCGGCGGTCGCTGGACGATCCCGAGGCGCATCCGGCCTTTGTGGACCGGGTGCCAGTCTACTTCCAGGGCGGCCACCGCGACACGGCCGTGTTCGGCCTGGACCGCCTCGAGCCCGGCGATGTGGTTGCCGGCCCGGCCATTGTGCTCGACCGTAACAGCACCGTTCTCGTCGAGCCCGGGTGGACAGCGACTGCCACCTCGTCCCAGCTCGTGCTAGACCATGCGGACGCCCCGGCGCAGGCTTCCAACGCGGCGCCTTCTCGGCGCAGGATCTCCACGGATGTCGACCCAATCCACCTGTCTGTGTTTGCGCATCGCTTTATGAGCATTGCCGAGCAGATGGGCCGGACGCTCGAGAAGACGAGCGTCAGCACCAACATCAAGGAACGCCTGGATTTCTCGTGCGCGCTTTTCGACCAGGACGGCAACCTCGTGGCCAACGCGCCGCACATCCCCGTCCACCTCGGCTCGATGTCGCACGCAGTCAAGTTTCAGCTCGAGCGCTTTGCCGGCGACCTGCACAGCGGCGACGTGATAATGACCAACCACCCGCAGGCCGGCGGCTCCCACCTGCCGGACATCACCATCATCACTCCCGTGTTCGACAGTGGCGACCGGATCATCTTCCTTGTGGCCTCGCGGGGCCACCACGCCGACATTGGGGGTATATCGCCTGGAAGCATGCCGCCCACTTCGCGGGACCTGTTTCAGGAGGGCGCCAACACCATGGGAATGAAGATTGTGAGGGCCGGGGAGCTACAGGAGAGCGATCTCGAGCGTGTGCTTCTAGTGGAGCCAGCACGCCATCCTGGGTGCAGCGGCACACGCAACTACCGCGATGTCCTGTCCGATCTCAAGGCGCAGATCGCCGCCAACCACCGAGGCATAACGCTCGTGCACCAGCTCTGCGCAGAGTACGGCCTGGATGTGGTCCAGGCGTACATGGCGCACATTCAGCAGACCGCGGAGGCGGCTGTCCGCTCGCTGCTCCAGGAATCGCGCAGGCTCTGCGGCACTGGTCAGCTAAGGGGCACCGACTTTATGGACGACGGCAGCATTATCAGCCTGACCGTGGATATCGACGAGGCCGGCAGCGCGGTATTTGACTTTTCGGGCACCTCGCCCGAAGTATATGGCAACACCAACGCCCCGCCGTCGGTGACGTACAGCGCGATCATATACTGCCTCCGTTGCATGGTAACAAGCGAGCTCCCGCTGAATCAGGGCTGTCTGGCGCCGGTCAAGGTCATCATTCCCGAGGGCTCGCTTCTTTCGCCATCCCTGACGGCGGCTGTGGTGGGCGGCAACGTGCTCACCTCCCAGCGGCTGTGCGATGTCATCTTATCGACGTTTGGCGCAGCAGCGGCGTCGCAGGGCTGCATGAACAATCTGACATTTGGGGTTCCGGCGCTCGATGTGAACGGCGTGCGCTACGAAGGGTGGGGTTACTATGAGACCATCGCCGGGGGCCACGGCGCAGGCCCGACATGGAGCGGCCAAAGCGGCGTACACACGCACATGACGAACACGCGCATCACTGACCCAGAGATCCTCGAGCGCCGGTACCCGGTCATCCTCCACCAGTTCGCCCTGCGCAAGGGCTCCGGCGGCGCGGGCATGCGCCCGGGCGGCGACGGGTGCATCCGGGACATTGAGTTTCTCGAGTCGATGAGCGTGTCGCTGCTCACCGAGCGCCGCGCCCGGCCACCGCCTGGCCTGGATGGCGGCCAGCCTGGCGCGTGCGGGATCAACCTCTGGCAACGGCGCCCGTGCACCGGTGACGGTGTCGGCGACAGCGAGGCTGGCGACCAAGCACGCCGGACGCTGAACCTGGGTGGCAAAAACACCGTGCATGTGAGCCCTGGGGACCGCATCGTGATAATGACGCCTGGCGGCGGTGGCCATGGCCTGCCAGACGGCTTGTGTCACAGAGAGCCCCTGTAGAGCAACAAGACCGCCCAATGGGGGGGGTGGTTTCTTTGCTTTCCACATCGATACAACAATGTTTACAGCGCACGCACTCGGCCCACACACGCTGACAAGCCGGCAGGCTGGCTGCCATACACCCGGGGCCTGTGGATCTGCACTAGCCACGCCACGGCGCGCATGTTGCATGGCCAGCGGCACGATGCCCTCTCTAAACCACTATGCGCTGCCGCATTCGTGCCAGAACTAACAAGGTGCGTGTCTGCATCAGGCTGCACCCATGTAGGGGCGATACGTTGGCCAAACGCCGTGCCTCTGCCGCAGCACGGACCAAACACATATTCAGCTAGCGCGGAGGTCGGATCCGGCTACCTCCTGCAGATGGAATGGACGACCCCTGGGCACCGCCCCTGCCTCGGCCCTGTGTGCCTGGGGCCGCGCCCCTTCCGGCCCCAATGGTGCTGCCCGCACGGCCCCGGCCCGCCTGCGGGCGCCGCCCTGGCGCGCCGCCTGGACGCTGCGCCGGTGCCTTCCTGGCAGTACTCTCGGCGGCGGCGGTGGCGAGCTCTGCACGCTGCCTGTCCCGCTCCCTCGCCTCGGCAAGCTCCCGCTCCCGCTCCCGTCGCAGCTCTATCTCGCGCGCCTGCCGCTCTTCCTCCTGCTGCCGCCGCGTGTCCCTCTGGACAAGGTCGTTGAGCCTCACCGTGTCCATGCTGCCGCCCTGCCACTCCTCGTTGAGAAGGAAGGCCTGGTTATGCGTGGCCTGCGACAGCACCCGCACCCAAATGTCCAGTAGCTGTGTCGCCTGGCCCACGCTGCTGTTAAAGTACTTCATCTGGCGCTGGACGTTCTCCATGCCCTGGTTCATTTTGCCCAGCGCCCGGCGCACGCGCCGCAGCTCCTCTAGCTCTGCATCAGCCGCACCGAGCTCCGGTGCCTCGCTGCCCGGCCTGCCGTCGCGGGACGGGTGCCCATTTCCCAGCAGCGACGCATCCAAATCCTCATTGTATGTACGCCCAGCAGCCGCGTTCATTGCGCGAGCCAGCAGGCAGCCGCGAGAGAGAGAGCGAGTGTGTGTGTGCCCGGTGCTGTTCAACTGGGACGCGTTGGCAATGCCGGCAAGCGAGAGAGAGCGCGAAGAGCAGGCCACGGACGTGTTACCAGGCAAAGAGTATACAAAAGGCGGAGAGAAATCGGAGAAATGAAAGGGCGCTCAGCGGGAAGAGGGGGGAGAAAAGCGTGCTGCTGGTTCACTCCGTCATCGGCTGGTCGCCAGAGTCGGCCTTGGGGACAATCCGGAATGCAAAGTCCTCGCCGGAGCCGTCAACGTGCGTGATCTGGACTGTGCTGTGGGCCGGGAGGCCGCCGCGGATGATTTCCTTCGACAAGGCGGTGACCAGGTGCTTCTCCAGGAAGCGCCTGATGGGGCGGGCGCCGTAGAGCGGGTCGTAGCTCTCCTTTAGAACATGGTCCACGGCCACTGCGTCCATGACCAGCGAGACGTCCCGGTCATCCAGGCGACTGGCAATCTGGGCAAGCTGCAGGTAGACGACAGCATTCAGGCTCTGGTAGCCGAGGCGGTTGAAGACGACAATGTCGTCAAGCCGGTTGAGCAGCTCCGGGCGCAGCGTGTGCTTGAGGTCATTGAGGACCGAGTCGCGCACGGGCTGCGGCAGCTCACCCGAATCCTTGTAGTCAGAACCGGCCTCAGAGGCAAACCGAAGGATCTTGTCCTGGCCAATGTTGGACGTCAAGATTATGACGCACTGGGTAAAGTTCACAACGCGTCCCTGGCCATCGGTCAGGCGGCCCTCATCCAGGACCTGCAGCAGGACATTGAGAACATTCGGGTGGGCCTTCTCGATCTCGTCAAAGAGTATCACCGAGTAGGGCCGCTTGCGGATCACCTCGGTCAGCTGCCCGCCCTCCTCGTAGCCGACGTACCCGGGCGCGGCGCCGATCATGCGCGACACCGAGTACTGCTCCATGTACTCGGACATGTCCAGCCGGACCATGTAGCGCTCGTTGTCAAAAAGCTCGCGGGCCAGCGCCTTGGCCAGCTCCGTCTTCCCGGTGCCGGTGGGCCCGAGGAAGAGGAACGAGCCAGTGGGCTGGTTCCCGCGCGCCATCCCGGCACGCGATCTGAGGATGGCATCAGCAACTGCATCAATGGCGCCATCCTGGCCGATGACTGACTGCTTGAGCCGCTCGGCAAGTGTCATCAGGCGGTCCGCCTGCGACTGAGTCAGCCGCTGGACGGGGATTCCGGTCCAGCGTGCCACGACCTCGGCCACCTGGTCAGGCCCGACGATGGAGCTCAGCATCTCCTGGTGGGCCTCTCCAGACGCTACCAAATCCTCGTGCTCGGCCTGCTTGGCCTTGAGCACGTCAATGGACTGCTTGAGCTCGGGGATGGCATAGAACTCGAGGTCGGCCGCCTTTTGCACGTCCTGGCGGCGGCGCGCGTCTTCGGCCTTGCGGCAGAGGGCCTCCATCTTCTGGTTGGCTTCGCGTATCTCGTCCAGCAGGCCCTTCTCCTGCTGGTAGCGCAGCTTCAGGGGCTGCAGCTCGTCGTGGAGGCGAACAATCTCGCTTCCAACCTCGCCCAGGCGCTTCTTCGAGACGTCGCTCGTCTCCTTCTGCAGCGCGGTGCGCTCGATCTCCAGCTGCAGGATACGCCGCTCGAGGTGGTCGATCTGCTCGGGCTGCGAGTCCAGCTGGACGCGCGTCCAGGCCATCGCCTCGTCGATAATGTCCAACGCCTTGTCCGGCAGCCGGCGGTTGGTGATGTAGCGGTCCGAGAGCTGCGCGGCAGCCACCAGTGCCGAGTCGAGCACGCGGACGCCATGGTGCGTCTCGTAGCGCTCCTTGAGCCCGCGCAGAATGGAGACGGTGTCCTGGACCGACGGCTCGCTGACGTTGATCTTCTGGAAGCGGCGCTCAAAGGCGGCGTCCTTTTCGACGTACTTTTGGTACTCGTCGTCGGTGGTGGCGCCGATGACGCGCAGCTCGCCGCGGGCCAGCATGGGCTTGAGCAGGTTCGCCGCGTCCATCGCGCCGCTGGTTTTGCCCGCGCCCAGCACGAGGTGGATCTCGTCGATGAACAGGATGGCGCCCCCCTCGCACTCGGTCGCCTCTTTGAGCACCGACTTGAGGCGCTCCTCGAACTCGCCCTGGTACTTTGTGCCCGCGATCAGCGCGCCCATGTCGAGGGAGAACAGGCGCGACTGCAGCGTCAGCGGCACGTCGTTCGCGACGATGCGCTGGGCCAGGCCCTCGACGATGGCCGTCTTGCCCGTGCCCGGCGGCCCGGCGAGGATCGGATTGGACTTGTTGCGCCGGCAGAGTACGCGGATGACCTGCCGGATCTCCTCGTCGCGGCCGATGACCGGGTCGATCGCCCCCTTCTCGACCTGCTTGATCATGTCAACCGCGTACTTGTTCAACGCGTCAAAGTTTGCCTCTGCGCTCCTCGACTCGACCCGGCGGGACCCGCGCGCCTTTTTGATGGACTCGCAGAGCTGCTTCCCGTCGATGCCGACGCTTCTCAGGACCTCGGCCACCGACTTTTCGTAGGACATTGCCATGAGGAACGTGTCCACGGCCACGAGCGAGTCGCCCATCGACTGCATCTCCTTCTTGGCCTGTGTGAGGATCTCGTGCATGCCCCGGCTCATCCCCGGCTGCGCCGGCGCGGGCTCCTGCGCCGGCAGCTTCACTGCCGCGCGCTTGATGGCGCGCTCAAACTCGACGGGCTGCACGCCCATCCTGTCGACGATGCGCTTGAGATAGCCGTCATCCTGCTTCCAGAACGCCAGCAGCATGTGCACAGGGTAGACGTCAGCGCAGCTGTGCTCTGTGGCCTCGTTAACGGCCAGCTTGATGCCCTCGATCAGCTTCTCGGTGTACTCGTCGGCGTTGAGCGACATGGTGCTCGGGGATCTGTGTGTCAAGCGGCGTGGGGTGGCGGCGTGGTGCGCGCGTCTATGTGTGCGAGAGTGGCTGTCTGGCTGGCAGAAAGGCGACTAGTGCGTGGTGCTGTGTCGCCTCTGCCCCGGCGCCGCGCCGCGCCGACGCCCGCTTTATACGCGGCGCCCGCCGCGGGTGAGGGGCCGCGTGAGTGCAACACAACATCCGACAAAGGGCCCAGCCCCCGCGCAAAGGGCAGTGACGTCACGTGTATCCCTCCTGTCGAACAGCCACGAATGTGCGGGAATGTGCGAGAACCTCCCTCCAGGGCCTGTCGTCCGCGCTTGTGTTCCCCGGTTTGCAAATTGGCTGCGCGCGCACAGACATGGATTTCGGAAACAGCAACAGCGGCAACAACGGCTTTGCCGAGTTTGCGCGGCGGTTCAACGACCTCGGCAACCAGCTGGGCAGCAACATTCGGCGCGTGTTCAATGAAGGCCAGGGGCCGCGGCGTGCCGGCTCGTCGGACGACGTGCTGGGGCTAGATGCAGAGGCATTCCGCGAGGCGACGATTGCGGGCAACGATGGCGGCGAGATGGCGACCTATGTCAACGAGAAGCTGGTGTGCGAGGCAGGCGTCGACTTTGACGGGCGGCCGATGCTGGTTTTTGCAGCGTGCCGGCTGCTAAACCCGGACGTGGTGGACTACGACCGGCTGCTGAATCTGATTCAGTTCCGGCTGGACGACTATGTCGAGAGCGACTACACGGTGGTCCTGTTTGCGGCGAATGCGCAGTACAAGCCCAGCGTCAGATGGCTGTACGCCGCGTACCGGCGCTTGGGACGCAAGTACAAGAAGAACCTCAAGGCGCTCTACATTGTGCACCCAGCAAAGTGGGTGCAGGTCGTGATGACGGCGATGAACGCGGTGCTGAGTCCAAAGTTTGCGCGCAAGGTCAAATGGGTGGACACGCTCTCAGAGCTCGCGCAGGCGGTGCCCATCAACCAGATCAACATACCGCCCGAAGTGTACCAGTACAACGCAACAAAGGAGGCCAGGGTCACCGTCGCTGTGCCGAGCCGGCCCGCGAGCCGCTACTTTGGCGTGCCGCTGGAGCAGCTGATGGGCATGCGCGGTGAGCTGGGACTGCCCGCGCCCGTCGCCGACGCGCTAGACTACCTGTACACGCACGCGCTGGAGGTGCCCGACCTGTTCCGCCGCGCGCCGCCACCAGCGACGCTGCAGCAGGTGCGCAGCCAGTACGAAGCCGGCCGGCAGGCGGCGGTTTCGTACGCCGCATGGGGCGAGCATGCCGCGGCGGCAGTCCTCAAGACATTTTGCCGCGAGCTGCCGCAGCCCATCGTCCCGCCGCAATACTACGAGCTTGTCCGTCAGATGCCCGACCCGCAGGTGCAGCCGACGCAGGCGGCGGTCTATGCACGCGACGTCGTCCTGCCGGCGCTGGCTGATCCGCCGTGCGTGTCTCTGCTGCTTGCCGCGCTATTTGGGCTGCTGCGTGCCGTGGCGGACCACGCAGCTGCAAACAACATGACATCTGCGCGGCTGGCCGCGGCCTGGGCGCCCAACTTTGTACGCTCATCGCAGCCCGATGTCGACATTGCCATGTGCGCCGTGGCCCGATTCGAGCCCCCGCCGCCAGCGCAGAGTCTGCGCAGCGGGCGAGGGACCGACGGCGAGGAGTTGTTTGAGGACGATGATGACGATGACGACGACGACGTGCTCGACCTTGCTGACCGGGACGCGGCGAACCGCCCAAACATTGTCACGCTGGCCAGACTGATGATCGACCACTACCAGCTCATATTCAAGCCGACGCTGGAAGCTGCCGAGGCTCTGACGAAGCGGCAATCCGCTGGGCAGGGCGCGCGGCCAGCCGTCGCTAGCGATGAGGACGTCGAGGCGCTGGTTGCAGAGATGGACGCTACCCGCCTGTCCGGCCCAGCCACGGCTGCCAGCAGGCAGGCAGCTGCTGAAGATATTGCCCGGCGACTCCAGGCAGAGCAGGGCGCAGCAGCGCGAGGCCCTGCAGCAGCAGCAGCTGGCGATGCGACTGATGACGAGATAATCATTGGCATTTAACCCTTACCATTGCTATCAGCAACTTTTACTACTCGTGTGGCGGCACCCGCGGACCCCGCTAGGCGCCGGCTGACCCTGTTTTGTTCAACTTTTCCCTCAGCACTGGGCGTCAATAGGTTCAATTTGGCCACCAGCCAGTGCTGGGTGAAAGTGGGCCCCTGAAGTGGGCGCAAAGGAAGCGAGCATGTCTAGCTGCTCGATGTTTCGTGTTTTGCGCTCTTTGCTTGCCCTAGCTCGTACATGTGCCGTCCGAGCCCTATATACGCATGGTGCAAAAAAGCGAGCATTATTGGCTGAGAATTGGCAGCAGCGTGTGCCGAAGCGGCGGCCCTGCAATGGCAATGGCGCTCCTGTCCAGCCAACCTACCATAGTGTGCATGTTTGGCATGCACAGGGTCCCAAAGGCAGCTGGAAATGAAGTTGAGGATGCTGTGCGGGTAGTAAGGAATAGATGTGTGCGAGTCGTGCGCGCCACACTTGAGTCCGAGGCGGTCAAGCACGCACTGAACAAAGTGGCTGGGCGATGGGGTAACGAATGAGCGAGCCTTGCTTCCAAACATGCTCCCAACACCCCAATGGTTGTAAATGTGTGACACCATGATGTTGTCCGGCTCCAGCTCGTACGCAAGGCTTTGAGAGAATGTCTTCACAAAGCCCTTTGTTCCTGCATAGACCGATAGGAAGGGGAGTGAGCGTGTTGCAGCAAATGAGCCCATGTTGAGGATCAGGCCTTTCTTTCGCTCCTGCATCTGGGGGACTACAATGCGCGTGGTCCTCATAAGGGAGGCTATATTGGCCATTACCATGCTGTCACAGCGCGCCTTGTCCTCCTCGTCAAAGTAGGTAGGCTTCGGGTGGCAAATGCCAATGTTGTTGACTAGGGATGGGGGGCAAACGAGGCATTGGCAGTGGTGCCTGTTCAGTCGTGGACCCAGACAGCAGCAGAAGTGGCAGCGGCAGCGGCAAAATAGACTGGCCGTGCTGGCCATAGCAGCCAGCCTGTAGCCCCACACATACCTAGCACGCCAACGCGCTCATTTTTTATAGTATTGCTTATTTCCTGCCACTGCTGCTTTGAGCATTGAGTAAAGTCGACTACACAGGCCCTGGTGCTCACCCCTTTGGCATCTACGTGGTGTGGTGCAGCAGGCCGTCACACAGTTGATCCAGCTATTAGCAATGATCGGGTGCGCAGGCCATTTGCTGCCTGGGGCACCCGCTTTGGCCAACGGCCCTCGCACATGCTTACCAATCTCCTCTTGAACCTTTGTTACCTCTGACAGCGAGTGCGACAAAAGGATAATATTAAATCCCTTGTCGGCCAGCTGGAGTGCCATCTCGCGTCCAATGCTGTCAGTGCACCCTGCAACAACTACAACATGGATAGTGCATTAGGGCGACGTGTGAGCTGTCTGATTTCCCGCTTGCCCGCCAAGCAGCAGCAGCAACAGCAGCAGCAGGCATGCATTAACACACTGGTGCAAGGACCATTAACGTACCTGCCCAGTACCCCTTGCCAGCGCCATACTCCTCCAACTACAATCATTGAGGCAGCAGCCAGATCTCAGCACAGGACATACATTTGCTGCTTTTCGGGTGTGTGGCAAGACTCGGGGCAGCACGTTTGTTGGTGGCAGCTGGCTATTGCTCTGGTGGCACTTACTTGGACTGAGTCACGGACAAACAGGTCCATCAGCATGTCAACCGCGCTTATCGCATAGTACATGGTAGTCCCGGAGCCAAATAGCATCATGGCCACCCAGAGGGCACTACCGATGCACCCAGGGCACGCTGCACATAATGCATTGTTAGTGGTGCTGGCTGGTAGGGTCATTCTCCTTGGCTGGCATGTGCTGCGGCAAAGCATCGGCCCGGCCTGGCCTGGTCACCTACTTGAAGGACTGGTACTTGTAGTACTCGCTGTCAGCAATATCCCACACAGCCATCCCCATGGTACAGGCAGCACTAGGGTACACTTGCACTATGGAGGCACCGGGAAAATAGACAGCAGCGAGGGACAAGTCTAGCAGAAGGGGGTGGAGGAGAGAAGGCCCTGCATGCGGCTCCAGGGCAATGGTGGCAGGCCAGAACTCATGCCCGGGAGGAGACGGCTGCAGCGTCAGCCAGCAGCCTTGGTAGGCTGCTTGTCGGCGATATTGGCCGCTACTGTGCGCTGTATTAGGGCTACTGTCGCAGCAGCCACGGCATGAAGCGCTTCGTCGCCAGCAGCACACCAGTCACGTGCCGCCGGTCTTGCTGCCGCGAGCGAGGTGCGTGGCGCGTGGCGCCAACCAGTCGCGTTCGGCTCGCGTTCGGCTCGCATGTGCTGCCTTGAATTTTGGCCAACGCTCAGACGCCGCAAGACACCGCCAAGCAACGGCTGCGCCTGGAGCTTCTCCTTCCAACTCGGCGGTCTCATTCAGCACTGTTTGCGGGGGGCGCTGCACGCTTTGTTTGCACGACGCGAATTCCACGGCGCTGCAATGGCCACTGCGCCGTGGTGCCTGGACGGCAGTGCCCAGGCGGGGCCGGATGCAGAAACTGGCGCCAGCACCAGCGCCAGCGCGTCCGTCCTGGACGTGCTGGTAATGCATCTCGACAGCTACCAAGCGCCGCCAATGGCTGCTGACCGCGCGCTGAACGCTCCATTCAACGTACTCGATGCGCCGCTGACACGCGTGCCTGTCATCCGCGTTTTTGGAGCGGCCAGGAGCGGGCAGCGGGTGTGCCTACATGTCCACCAGGTATGGCCGTACATGTACGTGCGGTACAGCGGCCCGAGGGAGCTGCGGGCAGTTTGTGAGTTTGGGCGTCAGCTGGGGCGCAGCCTAAACCACGCGCTCTGCCTGGTGCTGCCAGGCCAGGAGGCGGTATTCGTTGCGGGGGTGGTCCCTGTCAAGGGAATTCCGTTCTACGGATACCATGCTGGCTACCACCCGTTTCTGAAGATCCAGCTTTCCAATCCCGGGATAGCTGCGCGCGCAAGCAGCCTGCTGGCCTCAGGCGCGGTGATGGGGCGCAGGTTTGACGTCTTTGCGAGCCATCTACCGTACACGCTGCAGTTCCTCGTCGACTACAACCTTTATGGCATGGAGTGGATCCAGATGGAAAGTGTGCGGTTCAGGTCGCCTCTTCCCGATCCGGCGATGGTGGAGACGTCGTACGGCGCAGAAGCAATTACCGATACAAGTGTGCCAACTGAGCATCGATGGATCCCCCAGGGAATGCCCAGCTATCTCGTGCACCCAACTCCACCGGAGCGGATGAGCTGCTGCGAGCTCGAGGTCGACACCGAGGCGGCGGCCATTGTAAACAGGCGCCATGTGCGCGAGCGGCGCATCCACCACCAGATCCACGAGTCTGCAGACAGCGTGCCGCAGGGAAGATTGGTACACTCGCTCGATGTTATCTGGGAAGCCGAGGGCAAGCGGAGGGCGCAGCACCGGATCCCAGGGCCATGGCCTCCAGAAAGAAGAGGCCGGGGCGCGCTTGACGGCAACTCTCTGCATCCTCGCCCAGAACCGCGATGGTCCAACCACTGGCGAATGCAAAGCCTGCTGGCGAGTGTGGCGGCGAGCGACCGCCGACGGGGCCAATGGTCAGGAGACGGGAAGCCGTTCCTAGGAGCCACCGACAGCCAGCGCTCCCCCTGCAGCTCACCTCCCGGCCCGATGATGGCGACGCCGGCGGGAAGCTGTGCGCCGACGCCCGCCGCTGACGCCATCTGCCCCGGCACAGACGATGCGTGGCTCGACGACTGGCCAACCTGTCGAGAGGTGGACCTGGGCTTCAGCCAGCAGTGGCTGGACCGCGTCGGCTGCGAGGTGGGCTTTTGCACAAGCAAGGTCGGCGATGGATGCATGCCGGTCGCAGGCCTGCCGCCGCCGCCGCCAGAACTTCCAGAGATGCCGAGCAGCCGCGGCGGCTCGTGCCATGCGACGCGCCAGAGTCTTGGAGAATTGCATTCTCAGATGCTGGGATACGATCCTGCGGATGCCAGCGCGGCTGCCAAATGCGCCGCGAGGCCAGATGGCGGCCGGCAGGGCTTGGCGGAAGGCGGTCTACGCATCCAACACAACCCAGACCATCGGGATTTGGACAATCGCGGCGGGCTTCTCTTGGAAAGTGGCGATGACGCCGGCAGCGATGTGTGTAGTGGTGTTGGCGACCTTGGCAGCCTCAGCGATTTTGAGGAAGAGGACGTCATCTGGCTCGAGGCTGAGATCGCCAGTGCCGAGGGCGAGGAGCCGGCCGCGGAAATGGCTTACCACTCTATCGCCTTGAATCCCCACGACACTCGTCGCCACACAACCAGCATCCCGCAGGCAGATGGTGCTGGCGACATTGACAGCGGCGGCGAGCGCGTCCTTCGCCGCCGGAAGCGCGAGACTGGGCATCGCCAGACGCGGAAATCGGGCAGGCGCGTGCTTGCACCGCTGGTGCTCGCGACATCCGGCGCTCCCGCGCGCCCCGCAAAGACGAAAGCGGATGTCGCGCAGGAACTACCGCGACCACCGACACAGAGGTCAATTCCACACAAGTGCGGCGCTGAGCCAAAATTGCATAGCGGCATGCCGTGCGTCAATCCAGTTGGCGGTGACCCGCAACCGAGGACATGTGGCAATGATGCAGCGCTGACCGGCATCCAGCATAAACACCCTGCGTACGAGCCGTTTGTCGACATCCCGCATTGCGAGGGCAGCATATGCGGTGCGCGCAGACTCCCCGCCAAAGAACCCGCTCGGCCTGAGCACCACATGCGGCGCGGGGGGTTCTTTCGGTACGCACGTGCTCCGCCGTGCTCAAGCCAACTATTGAGCTCGATGGCGTTGGGCTGCTTGCCAGAGATCGTGGCACCTCGGCCAAGGTTCTCGGTGGCAGCTGATGCGCCGCGCAAACACCAGCCAGGCAGAGCTGGGCAGCCTCAGCCAGGCCTCCATGCCGCAGCCGCCATCCGGCTGTTCGATTCCGAGTGCACGCTCCAGAGCAGCAGTATCGCCCGCCCTCGCCCGCTGGATGATGACATTGTGCGCGCGGCGCGCAGCGAGCAGAGATCGCTGATGTGGGGCCCAGCGGCGGTCCGGGAGCTGAACGACCACTGCCACAGCGTGCGTAGTCCCAATACGAAGTGGAGCAGTGGCTGGTGGGAATTCGCCAGGCCGCCGCCTAGCCGGCCGCAGCTACTGCGGTGTGCCGGCCCCGGCGGCGCAGGGCACAGCACCCTTACAGCGCCGGTCAAGTGCCGCCAGCGCGACCAGTCGGATCTAAAGTGGAGTTCGGTTCTTGGCAATCTTACCCAGCAGCCCGTGTTCGCCGGGTCAGACGCAGCGACTGCGCACGAGGAGCAGCTCACCACGTGTTCCAGGCCGCCGATTGCCCGGCAGCGGCCCGCTGCGAAGGAAAACAGGGTGGCCATGTCGCTGCTGTCGCTGGAGATACTGGCGGGGTGTAGCTCTGGGGCACTCCCCAATCCAAGGCTGGATAGCGTGGTCCTAGTCGCCACAGCGTTTGCCCCTGATGGTACGTGGTCGGGCGACGCTGCCTGTGTGTCGGTGGTTTGGACGTGCGGCACCGGGCCGGGGCCAATTCGCCTCGGCCTCCCATCGCACGTCCAGCAGCGGCATCACTCTGACGAGCTGGACATGATCCAGAGACTGGCAGGCTGGGTGCGCCAAATCGACCCGGACATTTTGTGTGGATACGAGGTCCAGAAGGCATCCTGGGGCTACCTCATCGAGCGCGCGGCTCACGCATACGGGCTGCAGCTCGACGGCGCTCTCTCGCGAGTCGTCTACCGCCCGCCGCGTGCAAGCCACCCGGGCTCGCCGCGTGCAAGAGACGGCTGGGGTTATCGCAAGAACACGGCGATCAAGGTGGTCGGCCGACATGTGCTGAACGTGTGGAGGCTTATGCGCAGCGAGCTCAGCCTCACGTCATACACGTTCGAGCGGATTGCCAAGGAAGTGCTCGGCGAGCAGCAGCCGCGCCATGCGCCGTCCGTCCTCGTGGCCTGGTACGGGGGCGGGACATCCGTCGCGCGCATCCGGGCGCTCCGCTATGTACTCTGCCGGGCACAGGCCGTGCTGCGCATCCTGGACAAGACCAATGTTGTGACGCGCGCAGCCGAGTTTGCAAGCGTGATTGGCATCGACTTCCACTCGGTGCTTACCCGAGGGTCGCAGTTCCGTGTCGAGTCGCTGATGGCGCGGATCGCCCACCCAGAGCTGTTCGTCCTGTCCTCGCCGACCAGGGAGCAGGTGGCGCAGCAGCGTGCTGCCGAGTGCCTTTCGCTGGTCCTCGAGCCGCAGAGCGGCTATTACACGGACCCGGTCGTCGTCCTGGACTTCCAGAGCCTCTATCCAAGCATCATGATCGCCTACAACTACTGCTTCTCAACGTGCCTGGGGAGCCTGGACGACGCTGGGGCAGACTGCGGCGCGTCATCCGCCGGGAGCGACGATGCAGGCCAGCGCCGCCGCCTCGGGTTCACGAGTCTGCGCGTGCCGCCAGGCGTGCTCAGCATGCTAAAGGGCCACATCCATGTGTCGCCCAACGGCATGATGTTTGTCCAGCCGTCCGTTCGCAAGGGCCTCTTGGGCCGGATGCTGCAGGAGATTCTCGAGAGCCGGGTAATGATCAAGGGCGCGATGAAGCAGTGGGGCGCCGGCGACGCGACATTGCACAGCAGCCTCGACTCGTGGCAGCTTGGACTGAAGCTCATCGCCAATGTCACCTACGGCTACGCGGGCGCGTCGTTCTCAGGGCGCATGCCGTGCGCAGAGATTGCGGATGCTATAGTCCAGTCTGGCCGGGAAACGCTCGAGAGCGCGATCCGCCTGGTCCACTCCCGGCATGCCGAGTGGGGGGCGCGAGTCGTCTATGGCGACACGGACTCGATGTTCGTCCACCTTCCAGGCAAGAGCCGCCAGTCGGCGTTCCGCATAGGCCGCGAGATCGCCGAAGCCGTGACAGCGCTGAACCCGGACCCGGTGACACTCAAGCTGGAGAAGGTGTACCAGCCGTGCATGCTGCTGACAAAGAAGCGCTATGCGGGCTGGATGTTCGCGTCGGCAGAGCAGGCCGACCCGCAGCTGGACGTCAAGGGCATGGAGCTGATCCGGCGCGACGGCTGCGCTGCAGCCCGGAGGATCCTCGAAGGGACCATCACCGCCCTGTTCGAGTCCAATGACCTGTCGCGGGTCAAGCGATATGTCGTCGAGCAGGTTGCGGGCGTTCTACAAGGCGAGGCCCCGGCACACGAGTTTGTGATTGCCAAAGAGGTCCGCATGCACTCGTACTCGGGGCGCGTGCTGCCGGCCCATGCCAAGGTGGCCGTCGACGGCATGGCGCGCGACTGGCGCGCCGAGCCCGAGCACGGCGAGCGCGTGCCCTACGTCGTGGTCAATGGCGGCGGCCAGACGCGGCTCGTCGACCGGGTGGTGTCGCCTCAGGCGCTGCTTGCGCAGCCGCACCTTCAGCTCGACTACCAGTACTACGTGGGCAAGCAGATTGCGCCGGCGCTGGACAGGGTCCTGGGCCTGGTCGGCGTGGACGTCCACTCATGGATCGGCGACATGCCGCGCCGCCTCCGCAGCAACTTGTGCAGCGTGCTGGCCGGCGACACGAGCGATGGCGAGAGCGGCAACGACGCGGGCCGGAGCGCGGCGCCGGGCGCTGGCAAGCGGGCAGGCGCCGCGCACACGCTCTACCGCTTCTACCACACGAGGACCTGCGCCGTGTGCCGGCAGACCATGCCAGCCGCGGCGCGGCCACCGAAGCAGGCGTCGGCCGGCGGCATGCTGCGGATATGCAGCGCGTGCGCCGCTGACGCCGCCGGCGCCGCCGCGCGCGCCGGGTCGGCGCAGATGGGGCTTGGGCGCCGGCTGAAGGCGGCCGTCGACGAGTGCGCCGCATGCGTCGGCGGGCCCCGGGCCGCCGCCCTGGATGCGGTCGAGCGGTGCGGCTGCACGGACTGCCCGACGCTGTTCCGGCGGGCGGCGCTTGGCCGGCACGCGGCGGCCTGGGATCATGTGATGGCGGCTCTTGAGTTGTCTCGCTGACGGCGCGGGTCATCGGGGCCGCGCAGTGCCACGGAGCCCTCCTCCGCTCGCCGCTGCTGGCGCCTCCGCTTCTGCGCCCGAATCTCACACTTTATCATCCTGACGCATGCGTGAATGCACTACGTGGCCGGCGCTGCATAGGCTGCGCCAGACCGCTGCCGCGCCAGCCCATGAGACGATACGTACGTACAGCTCCCCATCCCGCGGAGAGTGGGGCCGCCGGAAGCAGGGCGGCGAAGCGGACGCCTTGTGGCCCGCCGCCGCCGGGCTCGCCTGAGCTCAAACAGCATGTGCCCGCGCTGGCATCCTGACATTCCTCTAGGCAAATGGTCGCGTAGCCAGCACAACATTCGGGACCTAGAGCTCCATCGGACGCTGCTTGGCCACGACGGCTGTGTCAACGCGCTCTGCTGGTCGGCGGACGGGCGCCTCCTGTTCTCGGGCTCGGACGACTCGACCATATGTGTGTGGCGTGCCGCGGGCGACGGCTCCCTGCTGTGCCGCTTCCGGACAGGCTTTGGCGAGCGGGTTTTTGATCTGAAGGTCCTTCCCGCGCCAAACGACCACCTGCTGGTTGCCTGCTCGATGGACAGCACCACAAAGGTCTTTGACACGCGCCGAATCCTTGATGCGGCCAACAGCGCCAGCGTGTTTGCAAACACGTCACGCACAGCTGCCGACGGCGTGCTTGACGACGGCGGCAGCGCTTGCGTGCGCACGTTCACTGCGCACGCGGGGGCCGTGAAGCGCGTGGCAGTCATCCCAGACTCGCCGCATGAGCTTCTCTCGTGCTCCGAAGATGGCACCGTGCGCCATTTTGATATACGGGAGAACCCACGGGCCACGCATGTCGGGCCAAGGAGGCGGGCCGGCGACGGCCGGGTTGTCGCAGACTACCGCGACATTGGCGCCGAGATCCACGCGCTGGATGTAAATCCGCTCCGCCCGGCCATCTTCGCCGCTGGGGGCTCGCTGACATCGATCATGGTCCACGACCGCCGGCTGCCCCGTGTCGGCGCAGCGCGCCCTGGGATGGGCGGACATCCGCCGAGCAGCGCAAACTGGTCGGGCGACAGGTGTGTTGTACGCCTGCGGCGCAACAAGCCGGAGACGCGAAGCAACGTGTTTGAGCAGCTATCCGACGAGGTCGTTACGGGCCTGCGCTTTTCGCGGGACGAGGCTGATGTGGTTATTGGAAGCTGGTGCTACGATCATGTCTATCTGTTTGACCTCGGCCAGTCGAGCACGTACACGCAGGCCGCTGGCGACGAGGTCGGCATGTCGGGAGTGGGCCTTGTGCGGGCACTGGCCGACGAATACATGCTGTATCCGTCCAAGCGCGTGCGCGTGGCCAGTGCCTCTGCTATGCCATGGAGCGGAGCCGGCACCCGCGGGATGGATGGGCAGGCGGCCGAGGGCGCCTCGTCGGCGCCGAGCGGCGCGGGCGCAGTGCAGGCACAGCTGCGTCCGCGAACGTTCGGCCGTGGATCTTCCTTTGGCGTGCGACTTCTGGGAAGGGACGAGGCGCCATATATGTACGCCAGTGATGGCGATGGCGATGGCGATGGCGATGGCGATGGCGATGGCGATGGCGATGGCGATGGCGATGGCGATGGCGATGGCGATGGCGATGGCGATGGCGATGGCGATGGCGAT
>JANBOI010000091.1:0-20659 GCA_027595825.1 Coemansia biformis
TGGTCCAGGGTATGCTCTCTCAATGCTGGCTGCAATGCCCTCTGCTACAGTTTGCATTGGGGGATCTGCACTGGCTGCTGGTGCTGTGTTGCTGGCATCTGGTGGCTGTGTGTGCTGGCTGGGCCAGGCACAGGCACATGGCACCTGGTGTGCCTTGCACCACTGCTGGTTGTCTCATTCCATGGCTTCCTTGGTGGACAGCTGCCACTCGTCTGGGATCAGCAGTGTCAGTCACAGCTGGAAGGCGAATGCCTCTGCCATGCAAATGCTCTGCTGGGACCAGCACTTGCTGAGCTTGCCTCTTGGTGGTGCAGCCACCTGTGACCCATGGGTGCAGATCAGCATGTGTCCTTGTGTCTCTGTTGCTCTGCATCCGCGGGGGCACTGCAGCATGTCCTGCTCAGGGTATGCATCTGGGTACCATTGCCATTGGCATGCCATCACTGGCACCAGGCCATGCAGCAACTTCACTGGGAATGAGTGGCAGTTGTGGTCTGTGTGGTTGCTGATTCATCAGCTGTTGTGCATAACCCAGTTCCTGGCACTGTCGTGTGCCATGCTGAGTGCTCTCAGGACAATGTGCACCATGCACTGGGCATCCACCTTGTCTATGACAGCTGTCGCTGGTGCTCCAGTACTGGTCTCTGCTGCTGGGGCTGGGGGCTGGAGGCTGGCCAGGACCTGCATCTGTGCATGAGCCACATGCATGACCAGGCAGTTCTCTGCGTGGATCTCTGACTGGTACCTCATCAGCTGTCTGGCAGTCTTGGGGGTCAGCTGGTTGCCCATGCACAACCAGTATTGCTGGCCCTTGGGCAGTTTGTCACACTGCAGTGTCCAGGGCATGTGCTGTGCATATGTGCTGTTGGCTGCCCTGTCCGCCTCCTCATTCAGCTGGTTGCCACTGTGGCCCTTGACCCACACCAATGTGGTATCTGCATTGTGCTCAGTGAACCAGTGTCAAACCATCATTGCAGTGAAGGCCATGTTCAACTTCTTGTGCTTGCATGCTATCTCATCATTGGCCAGGAGCCCTCTGGCCACTGCTATTGCCACCCAGGAGTCAGAGTTGATGTGTAGTGCTGTCGATGGTGGGACTACTGCAACAGCTATTGTGATTGCCCAGAACTCTGTGTGTGAGGAGGAAAATGGTCTGTCCAATGTGCACCCAGTGATGGTGACCTTCCTCATGCTTCCCCCACTCCAGGTGTTGTTGTGGGTGGGCCGCATGTGGGGCTGGGTGCTCAGCGGGGGTGGTGGCAGCCAGAGGGGGGAGTGGCAGCTGCAACATTTTTGTGGACCTTTCCACCCCCCTGCCTGCCTGTGATGCCACCTAACTCAGATGACATGTCACTGGAGAGCGACTCCTCCTCCCCGGGTGCCCTCAGGCAGATTGCAGCAGCACTCCAGGCCCAGACCAATGCACTGCAGAAGTCGGATGCATGTGTTGCCCAGCTGGCCATGCTGGTAGAGGAACTCCGTCTTGAGCACATGGCTGCTGCCCCTGACACACCTGTCACTGACCAGTGCAAGGCACCTGCTCCAGACCAAGAGCACCCGCCTGCCCCTGAGGAGCCCGAGGCCACTGTTACCCCCACCTGTGCCCAGCGGCTGACACTGCTGCCCTCGTCACCTGTCTGGAAGCACTGGAGACCCGTGGCCCCCGATTCGAGGGCACAGAGCTGCTCAACCTGGCCACCACCTGGTGCAATGATGCTGCCAGTGCCATCCGCCTCCTCGCCCAGGGCTGCGACTCCTCCCTGGTTGCCAAGTCGCTGCTCAAGCTGCTCACCGGCCACACCAAGTCCGTCTCTGCCAGTCTGCACCCTGGCACCCCTGAGGACCTCTTTGCCGCGATGCAAAAGCAGTTCCCCACTGCCGACCATGAGTGCTGCGTGCTCAGGGCCGTTGACACTGGTGCCCTATGGCACAACATCGAGGTGGCCAACAGGCCCGAGCATCTCCACCAGGTGTTTGACACCTTGCTGACTGCGACCAACCTCTATGCACACACATTCGTGAAGGTGCTCTATGAGCTGAATGTGGGCATCTTCTCTACAATGAGGGTTGAGCTGGATGAGGTCACGGCGGCCACCTTTGGCGCTGTCTGTGACGAGTTTGCTTGGCACTTCTGCATTGTCGGCCAGCAGAGTGCCCCCAAGTCGCACCACCAGCAGCTGGCACTGGCCCGCCCTGCAGCTCCCGCTGCACCAGCGCCTGCCGCACTGGCACCTGCCATGCGCGCCCAGCCAGCAGCTCCCGCCAGACCTGCACCCGCCCCCCGCCACCCCACTATCGGCTCGGGAAACTGACCAGCGGTCTGGATAGCAGGGTGTCATACACTGTAGCCTCAATACAAATGACATCTTATTCAGACCGCGAAACCGAACAGCCAACATCTATCCCACACGCCTCAGCAGGCGGGATGCCTATCCATGCTGTGGGCAACACCGGGTTGCAGGTGATGCTGGTCACCCTCTCAGCCGCCCGCCGCCTGGGCCTGCACATCACCAGGACCTCGCGCCTGGAGCTGAGACCCCTCTGGCTGGACGCCACCCCGCACATTATGTACGGCCGCACCAATGTCCAACTCCATGTGGAGAACAGCCCCAAGGCCTGGGTACGTGCTGTTGTTGTCAACTGGTGCTGCCGCTGGGAGATCCTCTTTGGGCATGATGCACTGGCGACCCTGGGTGTGTCCCTCATGTCGCCAGCCATGCTGTGCCACTCCAACGGCATGACCACTGTCCCGGACCACCCTGGCAAGCACATTGATGGCCCGTGGCACCATACCATGGAGGCCGCCTATGAGGACTTCCCCGACACAGCACCCAGCCATGACCTAGCAGCTGCCACCCCTGCCGCGCTGAGTGCCACTGCTGCGGGGATCCCCGAGCCTGTCCATGCCCGCCTGATGTGTGCCCAGCTGGCCCTGCTGACCGGCTTCTTTGTCAAGGAGTGTGATGATGAGTTTGTCCGTCTGGATGCACTGTACCCCGAGGCGACACCCGACAGCATCAGCGAGTGCATGCACCACCAGTGCACATCCGGGGCGTCGGCCCAGGTGCTGGCAGCTGAGCTCTGGACTGCGTGCTCAGCACTGCGGGAGTACCCTGGGGGCTGCCCCCCTCCCACCACATATGCGCCGATCCAGCCCCTGATGCATGATGGTGCCAAGTCCCTCTTCATCGTGCAACACTTGCTGAGTCCGGCCGCACACGAGGCCATCGAGAATGCAGCACAGGTCCATTTGCAGTATGGAATTGATGAAGAGTCGGGAGCATTCTCACAGCTCCCGATCTTCACCAAATCAAAACCGGGTACAGACAAGTGCCACGTCCTGTTTGATGACTCTGGTAACAACTGCCTGAACATGCACTCCATCGGCATGCAGCTTCCCCGTCCCGCCAAGCGCGTCCAGTTCCTTTGTGATGCGCGCATTGTCTCGTCCATTGATATGGCATTGTTTTTCACCCAGCTGCACCTGGCCGCTGATGTGGCTGACTTCTGGGTGTATGACGGTGCCCGCTACAGCAAGCTGTGCACCTGGCGCATGGTTCAAGGCAACAGTGAGAGCCCGGCGATCGCCCAGGCCTTCCTGACACATGTCCTGGGCGTGGCCGAGTCCCTGCATGGCAAGCTCCTCATTTATATCGACAATGTCTACCTGAAGGATGCAGTGGGTGATGAGGCTGCACACATCAGGGACGTCGGCATTATGCTCTGCTGCCTGGCCACTGCCAATGTGACAGTCAACATGCACAAGTTGCTGTGGTGTGCGGCGAGTGGCATAGAGGTCCTGGGCCATGCGTGGTCTGCTGACCACTCCTGGGTCCCATTCGACCACTGGGTGGTGATGCTACAGGACCTGGACTGTGATGCATGTTCAAGGTTTTCTTCCCCCGGAGGGAAAGGCGGGGCTATTCCCCTTATATGTGGACCCTATGCTGGTGTCTTCCCATGGGTTCCACTGGTGGCTGTGTCCACCCATTGCATAAATGTGCCCATTTATGCACAACAGTCTGTCCCGTGACATATCACTTGACATGTCTTGTCTTGCTGCATGACATGTCTTGTTGTCTCATGACATGGACTTCCCTACTTCGGTCAGCAGCATCAGGCGCCTGTGCAGTGGGATCAACAGCATCAGCGAGCACATCCCATGGTCGCAGGCACTGCTTGTGCCATTCAACGAAGCCACGGGCAAGGTCTGACTCACCAAGGTCGACCAGGATGCCCTGTGCCAGCCATGGGCAGCACTGCAGCAGGTGCTGCTTGATGTCCGTGATCTGTATGTCCCCCCACCCGGTGCCCCACTCGTACTCTGCACTGACACAGCTGGCACTGGCATTGGAGCAGTGTTGCTGGCACAGTGCTCAGAGGACCTGGATGATCTGGTGCCAGTCGCATACTTCTCCCGCACCTTCGGCAGCCAGCAGGGCACCAAGCCGTCTGTATGGCATGAGGCCTGCACTGCATATGAGGCGGTCAAGCACTTCTATCCATATTTGGACAGCTGCACGAACTTCTGGTTGGAGACTGACTGTGCCATTGTTGTCTTGCTACACACGTACAAGACAACCAATGATGGTGATGCACTGGTGCATTTTAAGCTGGGCCTGGCAGAGCTCGGTGTGAAAAAGCACATGATCATGCACTGCCCTGGCGTCAACCAGCAGACGGCGGACTGGCTGTCATGGGCGAAGGAGCACAGGTGCCCGAGCAAGGCGTGCTCAGCAGCACCTGAGATGGGCGGCCTCAAGGAGGCCAAGGAGACAATCGGCAGCAATGGCATTATGTACATGGTGGGTGCACTGATGGTGAGCACCCAGAGCACCATGGACAGCACTGACGCAGCCGAGGAGATGGCACCCAGTGCCAATGATGATGACTGGGCAGATGGTGGTGATGGCCACAGGATTCTGCTGTGGACAGATGATGACAGCAAGGACTGGGTCCCCGACAATGACAAGGATGTCAACGGCGGCAACCCACAGCTGCCTTCATGTGCTGAGCAGTACCGCACAGTGCAGGTGGCACTTCATGACCTGCCATGGCCAAGCAACTTCACCGACTGCCAGGCGGAGGATGCAGAGATCCAGTCGTGGATTGCGCTGTGTTGCCAACATGAGCAGCTCGAGGATCCACTGATGCCCGAGTTCTGCGTGGTTGAGACGAAGTGCCTGCATGGCACTGTTCTCTACGAGCTGGTGGGCGGGCATGGCACGCACAATGCAGTGGGGACGTGGGTCCTGGCACTTACCTGCCAGGCCGCCCGCAGGTATGTCAAGGCAGTGCACTATGCCCTGGCCCACCCGGGCAACACGCACACCCTCGAGTTCGTCATGTGGCACATTTGGTGCCCGAGCCTACATACGATCGTCCAGTCGGTGTGCAGCTCATGCCACACATGCCAGATCAGCATGATCCAAACGCTGAATCACATGCCCATGGTAATGTCCCAGTTGCACTGCCCGCATGAGCACCCCTATGTCGACCTGTTCCACGTCGGGCGCTGGGGCGACGAGGCGCTGGACACACTGATCACTGTGGATAGCGCGAGCAGATACATGCAGGTATACCCACTTCTCGATATGATGACGTCATCATTGACTGCTGCACTGCATGACAGGTGGTTTGCCACGCATGGTGCACCGCGCTTCCTGACCAGCGACAACAGCCTGCAGCTGGTGTCGGCGGTGTTCGAGCAGTTCCTGGCCAGCCACGGCATCTGCCACATCCACACATCACCCTATCACCCCCAGTTGGACCTGGCGGAGAGCGCCGTCAAGAGGTTCAAGACGTCCCTCCAATGCTGCTGGGCTGACGACCCAGGCCGGGTGAGCTGGACCCAGTTCATCCCATGCATTGTTGCCGCATATGCCGTCACCCATGCTGAGATGATGGCCAACACCCCTGCAGTGGTGTTCTTCAGCCACGAGGCCACAAGCAGCAATGACGCATTCGCGCTGTGGCCCTTCGAAGGCATGGTGCCTACAGAGGAAGAGCTGGAGGAGCACATGTTCAAGCAGGTGCGGAGCCACCGGACAATGGTGTGCACCCAAGCCAATGCCCGCATGAACTGTGGAGTGTGGTGGCACTGGTTTGAGGCTGGCGAGTGGGTAACGATGCAGCCACATCTGATCCCGACCAACCTTGCCGACCTGTTTGCCCACTGACAGGGCCCGTTCCGCATGGTTGCATGCCATGGCACGACTTACCTCCTCACGCAGCATGACGGCACCCCACTCCTGGCACTGGTCCCAGGCAACACTTTGATGCCATACACCATGGACGACAACACAGTCTTCAAGGACCTCCTGCCAGTGGTGGTGGGTGATCTCGAGGATGACGCAGTGAGCCCACCCTGATTCGCATCCCCCAGCATCCATGACAGCCCTGGAGGAGGCAGTATCGGCTTCAGTACCAGGGTGAGTTTCTGCAGCTCCAGTGGTGGCAGCGACCTGGATGGTGCTGGCAGTGGCAAAGGACCAGGCCCAACTGCCATGATGGCCCCGGCTGTCACGATCAACCACCCGGTAACTGCGACCCCTGCTGACAACACTGTGCATGCGGCCGAGCCCATGTTCCCCTCTGCCGAGCATTTGCTGCCCTACGGTGACCTGTCGGAGAATGGCATGCCCAAGAGCTTCCTGCAGCTGGTCCTCGAGCATGATGGGTCCATGGGTGGCCATGCATGGTGGCAGTCTTCTCCTGAGGACCCTGAGGATCCGGACTATGAGCCGTGGTCCATGGACAGCAGCAGCACTGAGAGCGACAGCTCCGGGTACCATACTGCTGACAGCGCCAAGGCAGGCCCCAGCAGCCGACCCTCTGCACAGGCCCAACAACCAGCATGCTCGACAGCAGTGCCCCTCCCCGAGGCTGATTCCACGGACTCAGAGTTAGGGCTAGACACTGTCAAAATTGTCCCAGATGCAATTGTGGCCCAGGTGCAGATGACCCCTGATTCAGCCACAGATGGTGAGCACTGGTCAGATGATTCAGGGTCATGATTCAGCAAGGGATCCACTGAGCCCATGCCCAGTGAGGTGAGTGACGACGAACCTGCTGAGCCCACACCCAGTGAGACGAGCAGCAAGGACATGGTGGAAGAGCAGACAGGTGGCAATTCGGATGAGGGATTGAGTGCGTGAACTGAAATTGAGGAGGAGGAAGACGAAGATCATCTGCCCCTCTGGCAGAGAGTGCTGTGCCCTCTCAGGGCCACTGGGCCCCTACAACCCTCGCACCTTGCCATTTGCTGGCCGAGTGACTGCACGCCCTTGCCCGAAATGGTGCACCACTGCCCACGCATCTTGCCTAGCCCCCGATGCCAGGGTATGAATGACTTCCACCAGACGGGCGGCTTTGACCAGCCCCCACACATTATGCAGTGGTGATGCCTCAAGCCAGGCACAAGGCCCCACTACGAATGCCTCCGGCGCAGCAGGTGGCAGGAGGTTACAGGCCCTTGGCCTTTTGTTGTGAGCCCCGGCATGGGCAGTGCAGCTGGTGCTGCCCACACAATGCCCCGCCTGCCAGACAGGCGGGCCGGGCCCCACACAGTGAGCCTGTGCCCCCCTGCCCCCCGGCCAATTGCCGAGCATGCCTGCCTGCCCCCACTACCACAGGGGGCACTGGGCGATCCCGAGCCACGAGCTGGCTTGGCCGCCCTGCACACGGAGAGCTGCCAGAGCACTGACATGCCTGCCCCCAGGCCAGAGCTGCAGCCGGGAGCTGAAGCAGCTGGTGCCATAGTGGGCCAAGCCATTGCAGTGTGCCTTGCCATGCATGGCATCTGGAACACACCAAGTGACATGCTGGCACCTGCTGACAATGCATGGCTACCCAGTGAGGATGCCCAGCCATCCAGTGAGCCTGTGCAGCTGCCCACCAAGAATGCAATGGGTTTAGTATAAAAAGACCTGCTTCCTGGGCATCCCCTCACTAGACACTTGTCCACAAATACCACTTCATTTAGGACATTTCAACGGCCCCTCGGCCATTCTCGCAGCCGCTGCTCCCCCCTCTGGCTGCCACCACCCCTGCCGAGTGCCCAGCCCCATGCGCGGCCCACCCGCAACAGCACTGTGGGTGCACAAGGAGGAGGATCCCGAGTCTGATCTGGGAACCAGGCTATGCATGCGGCTACGATACAAGAGTATGGAGGTGTATGTGATAGTGGTATACCTCCCACCTGGTAATCAGAACCGTGCAGTGAACAGGCGCACACAAGAAGTGGCACTGGAATGGGCGCAGCAGGCCCGCGCCAACCAGGCCCCCACCATCATCATGGGCGACATGAACCAAGAGCTGCACAAGCACAACACTGGGGCAAGTTGCCCATCGCACATCAACGAATGCAACAACCCACTGCTGGCATGGCTCACATGCCCGGACCACATGGCAGACACCTGGAAGGCAGCAGGACACAGCGACCCAGGGTATACATACCCACTTGGGAGCCCAGCAAAGGCTCTTGATTACATATTCGTGTTGATGGAATGGCAGGACAGTGGACTGGCATGCAGTGTGCTGCAAGTGGCCTCAGAGATGGGTGAGGACCATGCGCAGCTCTGGGTGTGGCTCCCAGCCCCATGGCAGCAGCACAGCTTGCACACGCAACTGCTGCAGGGCCCTCCAAAGATATGCTGGAGCGAGTATTCTGAGGAGGTGCGGCAGGCGATCCAAGATGCAGTGGAAGACTGCTGTCCAGGCCTGATCACCAGCCAACCCGCGGCGGAGACCACCAGCCCACAACCAGCCACTGCCGACAACACAGACAATAATAGTGGCACCCCAACACCACCCCCAGAAAGCGTTGACAGTGTTGAGAGCAGCTGGCCTATGCTCACCATGGACAACTTCCAGGCAGAGGTAGCAGCAATCGCGCGTGGTATCATGCTGCAGCGCCAACACTGACCAAAGGGGAAGATGCACTCACAGGTCAGCCAGACTCAGTGCATGCACATGGCCCTCACGAATGCACAAAGCAGCATTCCCTGGGATTGGAGCAAGCTGCTCGCAGCACTGGACACAGCCAGCAAGCTCAAATCCCCGCAGGTCAAGCAAGCCTTGGTGGCCCAAGCCAAGGCATGGTGCTTGACATATCCATCCACCCCCAATGCTGAGAAGCCTAGTCTGGAGACCCACATTCAGTCACATTGCAAGACGTTGGACTGGAAACTCCACAAGGTGAACAGACGAGAGGCTGGATGGCACCTTATCCATGCAATCAAAGAGGCCAAAGCTGCATGTGAGTCTAACTTTGCAAAAGGTTTCGGCCCCATTGGCAGGCGGCTGGTGAGAGGCACATGGCAAAGCACAGGTGTCAATCGCATCCTCTGGGAGATGGCAGATGGCACCCGGCTAGAGATGGACCCTGAGGTGGTCAAGGAGCTGGCAACCAAGCACATTGATGCGCACTTTGGGATCTGCCAAAACAGCATCAACACACTCCTGATGGCATGGCTGGAGGAGTATACCCCGCACATGGGTGCTGACTACTCCTCGGTTCTGGCGCCGATCGGCTGACAGGAGTTTGATGCCAACTTGGCCTCCATGCCCTGCCAGAAGGCCCTGGGCCACAGTGGCATGTCCTTTGAGCTGCTGCAGGACCTTGGCCCAAAGGCGAAGCAGGTCCTGTGGAGGACATTCAATGATGTGCTGGCCAGCAGGCAAGACTGCCCGCACCACTGGAAGGATGGGGACATCATTCCTATCCCAAAATCGGCGATGGCAGATGGCCACCTGGTGCAGCACCACCCCATTTCCCTACTCGAAATGACATGGAAGCTCTTCATGTGGATACTGATGGAGTGGTTGATGCAGGTCCTCACATCCCAGAAGGTCTTGTCAGTGCACAACCTAGGCTTCCAACCCGGGAAACGCACAACAGACCTTGGCTACACAATCCAGAGATTGGCAGAGCTCTGGTGCCTTCACAAAGTGCCATTCGAGCTCCTGGCTTTGGATATCACAAAGGCCTATGACAGTGTCTCAATGGAGCTGCTACGAGTGTCGATGGAGAGATTGGGATTCCCCACATGGCTGGTCAAGCTTGTCCTCAACCTGCACGCAGAACGAGAGATGAGCATACTCACTAGCTATGGCCCCTTGTCCACCTTTGTCCAGAAAGGCGGCCTGGCCCAGGGAGACGCTCTCTCGCCACTGCTGTGGTTGGTGGTATATGACCCCATGCTGATGAGGATCAATCGCATCCACGAAGGCTTCACTGACCCAACAGCAGGACGAATCGGGATGGCGGCCATGGCATTCACTGATGATCTGATGCTGATGGCGCTGTCCCAAGTGACTCTGCAGAATACGGCTTCAGACATGGCCGAGTGGTGCTGACTCATGGGCATCACAGCAAATCTGAGCAAAACTGCACACATCACATATGGCACAACGGAAGAGATGCTGAGGGTGCTGATTGTCTGGGGATCTGGCGAGACAGCAGAGACCATCTGCAATGTCTGGCCAGTGATGTGGCCAATCAGAATACTCGGCAACTATCTAACACCTGATGGTTCAGTGAAGGAGATGGCCCTGTTGGCACATGAGAGAGTCGACAACCTCCTCCGAATCATCTGGCACCACTACATCACAGACCAGATGGTGCAGTATGTGGTGCGGGCAATCATCATACCCATGCTAGAATACTGCCTGCTTGGAATCCCATTCACTGAAGATGAGCTCCAGAAGGTCTGTACCCTGGTGATGATAATGCTGTGACACAGATACACAGTCCATGCATCATTCCCATCAGCCTACTTCCACCACCACCTGGGCGTGCAGGTACCCTGGCTGGTGACATGTTATGATGGCATGCTCATTAGCGCGCACTGGCACCTGATGAATGGGGATGGCACACCATGCCTTGTGACACTTGCTGCCGTGCTACATGATGCCACAGCAGAAGCACTCCAGTTCCCAGGAGACGTGCTGGCTTTCCCCAACCATGCCGCCATGATCACCCTGTGATGCAACGGCCCATGGAACACACTGCTCCACCTGGCCCACTGCCTGGCCCACTGAGGGATTGTGCTTTGCAAACCCTGAAAGGTGGATGACAGGATGAGCACAATCCTTGAGCTCCAGCCGCTACCCGAGCAGAGCTTCCCATATGTGTCGCTCCACAAGATCAGATGGTGCAACATTGTGGATGCAGTAGTCCACTTCCCGGAGCCACTCTGGGGAGGCACTCCCCGCCAGATGGAATGCAGATACACAGTGCAGAACGGTCAGTTCTCCAACATGGCTGCCCACAGGTACATGTGGGACGTCACAAGCAGAGCATTCAGACTACACAGCACCCTGCCCCTGACACCTGCGGACACCACTAACAAGGACACAATCCTGAAAGTGATGTCTGCCACACCCACAGCAACAGCCAGCGCACTGCCCCTATTTGAGCTGGCAAAGCTGCGGGAGCTCCTATTGATGCCAGAGATGGCCACAGCAATGACCGAGTGCAACACCATCACAGTGCACACAGATGGGTTGCTGGTGGTCATAGGTGGACACCCGAGCATGACTTTTGCAGTGGTGATAGCCTGCAGGTGGCAGGATGGGAGAACAGCTGATTTCATTATTTCGGGATGGACTCAGGATGGCAACCCCTCCTCCACCACTGGCGAGCTCATGGCACTAGCCGCGGTGGCTGGGCTGATGCCCCCAGACAAAGACATCACTGTCCATTGTGACTCGAGGGCTGCCATTGCCCTGGCCGCCCAGCTGGCAGACAAGAAAGACGTGAGTGACATCATTGCAAAATCGAACCAAGAGTACTTGGCACGGCTCATACTGCCCTGGTTCCATGAGCGCGCGAAGCCCCTCCAGATCAAGTGGGTACGCGCACATGCTGGGATGGCACAGAATGAGCATGCCAACCATGTGGCCAAGGCTGCACACAGCAACACCCTCATCTGGTCACTGCGATTGGGATGGGAGCTGACAGGATGGCAATACTGGCTGCACATGGGAGATGCCATTTCCCCGGTGCAAGCCAGATGGCTCTGTCGCAGACAGGATGAGGATTGGATGGAGGCGGTGCTGACGAACCAGGTTGTGGCTGCATGACTGGGCAAAGCACGGCCACCCCCACCAGCGGGCCAGGAGAGGCCCGAGATCCCCCAGAGCCTCCGCCACCAGCAATATCACCTGCAACTATCCGAGTAATGCTGCTGTCAGCAAACATTGCTACAGATGCTAATGGCAATGCCTGTCGCAAGAATTCTGGGCATGTGATGAATGCCAGGGATGCATGCACCAGAAGCTTCAACATCAAGCTGATGCTGTGCACACTGCCAGTGGCGAACTGCCAGTGGGCTTGGTACCTGACTGCATACCTGGAACTTGTAATGCGGCAGTGCCCTGTCCCAGGGTGTGACGCCATTGAGTCACAGGGGCACATGTTCATGTGCCCCACACACAGTTGGAAGACACATGAGAGCCACAACTTTGACCCAGGCCTGGGGACCTGAATCGAAGCCATCGCCACAGAAGTCTCCAATGCCCACTCTGCTTACCCTCTTCTTACTGATGCCATCCTTGGCCGGGTGAGACAAGCCGCTGATGATGAGTTCCAGACTGACCTTGCAGATCTGGAGATCTGACTCAGCCACAACCAACTCACCTGCACGCGGCATGACAGGCTCGTCATAGAACTCCAGGAATGCCATGCCCACATCCCCATGCTATTCGTCAGAGAGATCGCTGCCAAGAAGTATGACTGGTACTGTTGCAAGTGGGCCGTGCACTGGCAGGGGATGGTGGGGGGGTGGCAGCAGTGAGGGGGGCGGCTGCAGCAGCATCGGCCAAAGGAGGACCAACTTAGTATCCAAGAGGAAAGTAGTATTTGTGGATGAGGAGTCTGAGATGTGGTGTGCCCAGAAAGCAGGCCTACTTATACCAAATCCATGGCATCCTCACTGGGCGGCCGCGCATCCCTGCTGAGCAGCCGCACGTCCTCACTGGGTGGCCATGTACCACTGCTGGTTCCCAGTCCATTCTGTGTTCCGTGCACAGTGGAGCTCCTAGTGTTTACTGGGTGCAGAGGCCACACCGCGTTGCCAGTGGCTGCAGCTTCCTGCTGCGGCTCCAGGTTATGTGCGGGCATGTTGGCACTCTGTCCGCTTTCCGTGCACTGGGCGGGCTGGCCGCCCAGTGGCTCGGGGCCGCCTTGCACCCCCCGTGCATAGTGCATGGGCGGGCTCACATGCACTAAGTCCGCGCTGCCCTCCCGCGTCTGAAGGGGGCAGGCAGGGGCGCTCGGCGATTGGCTGGGGGCAGGAGGGTGCAGGCTCACTGTGCGGGGCCCGCACCACCTGTGTGGCAGGCGGGGCATGGGGCTGGTGGTGCCGGCTGTGCTGCCCGCCCCGGGGCCCGCAACAGTACAAGGACTGGTGCACACTTCAAGTGGACAAGGAGGAACAAGGCTCCATCCACCCCGAGCAGCGACACAAACTGATGAAGCAGCAGCAGGCATGATGTAGACCCAACCCACGAGCTAACGAGGATGACGGACTACTGCACTGGCCAAGAACAACAAAGAATCAGCGAGACGACATCAGCAAGAGCTACCATGCCACCATCAACAACCTCCTCCTCAGACCCGCTGCAAGGGACTTATAATGCCCCCCCCTTGCACTCCCAGCTGGCACCTCTGCAGCCGGGTAAGAAGACCCACCGGACTCGTCTGGATGCTGCCACAATGTGGAATAGGTGCAGGGGTCTCAGGTAGAGCCCATGATGGGCCACATAGCCTTCAGCATGTCAATCTTTGATCTCTTTGATTTCTTAGCCATGTGCCTCACTGCAATGAATCTACTATTTCGGAGCTACTGTTCGGTGATTGCAAAGGTCTGGGACATGCTGTTCCCAGCCTCCACCAAACTTGCCAAGCACCTGCTCATCCAACAAGTGTTTGAGCACAAGCACAAATGCACTGAGCTGACACCTGCATGCCCACACATTTGGAATGTGAATGCAGCTGTGTGCATGCTGGAGGCCATGGGCCCCCCTGACATGCTAAAGATAGGCGACCTCACAAGGCACCTGGCCCTGCTCCTTGTGCTTGCATTGATTTGGCACCTGCACTCTGACCTCGGTGGGCTCCTCAAAGTCGACTTGCAGCTGATCAGGCTGTGTCAGGACCCAACAGTGATCCGCCTCCATGTCCGCACCACCAAGGAGGGCGGGTCAAAGAGTGCTACCATACAGCGCCTGCCTGACAGCCCAAATGTCTGCCTGGTAAGAAACGCTGCCAAATACCTTCACCGCACTGAGGATGCCCATGCAGAGATGCATGTGAATGGGCTCAGCAACAACACCTTCTTCATCACCATTCAGTGGCCATACAAGGACATCTCGCCCAACATGATGGGCGCCTGGATCAAGCACATGCTTACAGTGTGCGACATTGACACCAAGCTCTTCTCCGCACACTCCACACACTCAGCCGCATTGACACATGTGCTCCTAGCCAGCATTGACATTGACGAGATCAAATGCTGCACAAACTGGTCACACAATGGCTCTACCTTTGAGCAGTTCTATTTCAGACTGCTGCTGCAGGCAGTGTGGGACCACATCACCCAAGCAGTTCTTGCACCAGATAATGATACCAGAACACAGGGTCGGCCTGAAGGCCAACCCAACATTCTGGTTCCCTGCCCAAGTCTCTCATCTCTCTCTTTCCATTCCTTCATCTCCCCACCCTTTCTGTGAGAACACTTGGCATAGCTTCTCAAGGACAAAGGGGACTACCCCGAGTGGGGACTATTTTTCCTTTTATACTAAGAATGAAGCGTGGCCCAAAAGGGCTATACCAGAACACAGGGTTGGCCTGAAGGCCAACCAGGATTGTCATAGCTCTGCTTGCTGAGCGAAAGACAATGTGCTGTGTGACGAACTCGAGGGTGTGTATGTTGCCCGGGTGGGCCAGGGCATGGTGCACTGCCTTGACATACTGGTGGGCAGCCTGGCGGGTAAGCACCAGCACCCATGTACCCACCACATCGTGCGCGCCATGCCCACCCACCAGCTTGTAGAGAACAGCACTGTGCAGGCACTTCGTCTCGACCACACAGAACTTGGGCATCAGTGGATCCTCAAGCCACTCGCATTGGTGGCACAGTGCAATCCATGACTGGATCTCCGCGTCCTCTGCCTGGCAGTCAGTGAAGTCACTCAGCTGCGGCAGGTCACGAAGTGCTGCCTGCACTGCGTGGTACTGCTCAGCATGTGAAGGCAGCTGCAGGTTGCCACCATTGACATCCTCGTCATCATCGGGGACCCTACCATCCTTGTTGTCACCATCCGTCCACAGTGGAATCCCATGGCCATTGCCACTGTCCACCCAGTCACCATCATCACTGGCACCAGGCGCCATCTCCTTGGCTGCATCAGTGCTGTCCACAGTGCTCCAGGTGCTCGCCATCAGCACACCCACTGTGTACACAATGCTGTCACCACCAATCGTCTCCTTGGCCTCCTTGAGGCTGCCCATCTCAGGCGCCGCTGAGGGCGCCTTGCTTGGGTGCCGGCACTCCTTTGCCCGTGACAACCAGTCTGCCATCTGCTGGTCGATGCCAGGGCAGTGCATGATCATATGCTTCTTCATGCCGAGCTCTGCCAGGCCCAGCTTGAAATGTGCCAGTGCGTCGCCGTCGTTGGTTGTCTTGTGCGTGTGCAACGAGACAACAACGGCACAGTCAGTCTCGAGCCAGAAGTTTGTGCAGCCATCCAAGTACAGGTAGAAGTGCTTGGCCGCCTCATATGCAGTGCAGGCCTTGCGCCATACAGATGGCTTGGAGCCCTGCTGGCCGCCGAAGGTGTGGGAGAAGTACATGACTGGTGCCAGATAGTCTGGGTCCTCCGAGTGCTGTGCCAGAAGCACTGCTCTGATGCTGGCGCCAGCTGTGTCAGTGCAGAGTACAAGTGGGGCACCGGGCAGGGGGACATACAGATTGCAGACATCAAGCAGTGCCTGCTGCAATGCTGCCCATGGCTGGTGCAGGGCATCCTGGTCGACCTTGGTGAGTCAGACCTTGCCCGTGGCTTCATAGAATGGCACCAGCAGTGCCTGTGACCATGGAATATGTTCGCTAATGCTGTTGATGCCACTGCACAGGCGCCAGATGCTGTTGACCATCGCTGGGAAATCCATGCCTTGTAGGGTCATGACACAGTGGTCAAACAGTGCCCAGGAGTGGTCAGTGGACCATGAATGGCCCAGGACCTCCACGCTGCTTGTTGCACACCACAGCAACTTCTGCATGTTGACGGTGATGTTGGCAGCAGCCAGACAGTGGAGCATAATGCCGACGTCCATGATGTGTGCTGCCTCATTGCCTGCTGTGTCCTTGAGGTATACATTGTTGATGTACACCAGGAGTTTACCACGCAGGGACTCGGCCACACCCAGGATGAAGGTGAGGAATGCCTGGGCGATCACCAGGCTTTCACTGTTCCCTTGCACCATGCACTGGGTGCGCAGCTTGCCGTAGCATGTGCCATCATACACCCAGAAGTCAGTGACATCTGCGGCTAGGCACAGCTGCATAAAGAATGATGCCATGTCCACTGATGATATGATGCATGCATCTCGAAGGAACTGAACATGCTCAGCAGGGTGGGGGAGCTGCATGCCGATGGAGTGCATGTTCAAGCAGTTGTTTGCCAAGTCATCGAAGAGGACTCGGCACTCATCTGTCCCGGGTTTTGACTTGGTGAAGATCGGGAGCTGCACAAAGGCTCCTGATCCTTCATCAATGCCATATTCCAGGCAGACCTGCACGGCTTCTTCGATGGCCTGGCGAGTGGCTGGGCTCAGCAAGTGCTGCACGACAAAGAGGGCCTTGGCACCATTGTGCATCAGTGGCCAGATCAGTGCATATGTGGCGGGAGGGGGGCAGCCCCCAGGGTACTCCTGCAGTGCCACGTGCACAGTCCAGAGCTCAGCCACCAGCACCTGGGCTGATGCCTCAGATGTGCACTGGTGGTGCATGTGCTCACTGATGCTGTTGGGTGTCGCCTCAGGGTACAGTGCATCCAGGCGGACAAACTCATTGTCATGCTCCTTGGCAAAGAAGCTGGTCAGCAGGGCCAGCTGGGTGCACATCGGACAGGTGTGGATGGGCTCGGGGATCTGCACAGTGGCGGCACTTGGTTCAACCATCACATCAGTCACCAGGTCATGGCCGGGGGCCATGTCAGGAAAGTCCTCATAGAGGGCCTTGGTGGTGCAGTGCCACGGGCCGTCGATGTGCTTGCTGGCATGGTCCGGGACTATGGTCATGCTGTTGGAGCAGCGTAGCATGGCCAGGGATGTGGGGGATACACCCAGGATGGCCAGCATGTTGCGGCTGAGGAGGACCTCCCAGCAGCAGCACCAATCGATGACAATGGCATTGGCCCATGCCCTTGGGCTATTCTCCACACGCAGCTCGACATTGGCACAGCCATATGTGATGTGGGGGGTGGCATCTGGCCAGAGGGGCTTGAGGTGTGGGTGCGAGTGCTGGGTGATGCACAGGCCCAGGTGCCGGGTGGCTGCCAGGGTGACCAGCATCACCTGTGACCCAGTGTCGCCAATGGCATGTACTGGTGCTCCTTTTGCCAATGTGTTCGGGATGTTGATCATTTGTGTGTTGTTGTTGCAGTCTGAATAGGAGTTCGTTTTTATTGATCCAACAATATATGAGACTCCACTATTCAAACCGCTGGTCAGTTTCCTGAGCCGGCAGTGTTGTTGCAGGGGGTGGGCACTGGCCTAGTGGGAGTCGCCGGCTGGGCAGGCATGGCAGTGTTGCGAGCCCTGGAGCGGGCAGCGCAGCAGGCGCTGCCCGCCCTACGCCCCGCCTGCCACACAGGCAGGCCGGGCCCCGCACAGTGAACCTGCGCCCACCTGCCCCCCGGCCAATCGCCGAGCACCCCCGCCTGCCCCCCCAGTCACGGGACGGCAGCGCGGACTTAGTGTGCGCGAGCCCGCCCATGCACGGCGCGCAGCGAGTGCACACCACCCCCGAGCTGCGAACCGAGCCAGCCGCCAGTGAGGGGAGCCGGCAAGGCACCGGCACATATACCGACATCACCACTCTACCACCAGACACGGCGCCCATGGAGGAGGCGGTGTATGTGCAGCGCGCAACAATAAGGCCACCAGCTTCGCACGGTGCTGGGAGTGCACACTACAACATGCCAGCACCCAGCAACAATGCAATGGACATGGATGGCACTGTGGAGGGTGCCCCCACTGACCAGTTCAAATAGGCCCGCCTTTCGGGCATCCCAGATCTTGAAACTTCGTCCACAAATATCACTTCCCTTTGGATACCCTGCCGGCCCTTCTCTCGGCCGACACCACCACAGCCGCCCTAACGCTGCTGCCACCCCCCCGCCGCACACCGGCCCGGGCTCCGCCCGATTGCAACAGCAGGCTGCACTGCAGGAGCTGCGGGACAGGCTGGCGCCAGCTGCTGGTGGCCCTGCTGGTGGGACTTGGCAGGGCCAACAATCTGGAAGCAGAGGGCGAACTTGTCACAGACCTTGCCAAAGGTGGCGGCTGTCACCTGTGCCGGGTTGACTGCCATCATGCCAAATATGCTTGCGTTGAGGCTGAAGAGGACCTGCACGAATGTGTTGGCATATAGGTACATTGCCATGGGCAGCATGTCAAATATCCTGTGGAGGTGCACTGGCCTGTGGGTCACCTCAATGCCAGCCCACATGGCACCAGTGTCGATGGCTCGCAGTACATGGTGCTCATGCTCTGTGGTGGGGAACTGGTCTCTCATCACTGCAAAGATGTCCTCTGGCATGGCTGGTGATAGGGTGGAGGCAACTGCCTTGGCACAGCCAGTGAGGAGCTTGAGGACTGCCTTGGCGAGCAGGCTAGGTTCCACACCTGGGGCGTAGTTCCTAATGGCTGCCGCGGCCTTGACGCACCAGGTGGCTGCTGGGTTGAGGAGCTCAGTGCCTTCAAAGTGGGGGCTGTGGGTCTCCAGCACCATCAGGGCAGTGACTAGGGCTGCAGTGTCAGCTACCATGCAGGCACGGGGGGCAGTGGGGCCTCCGGCTTTATTGGTGGTGGGCTGGTGCTCTTGCTTGGCAGTGGCCGGGTCCTGATGGTCAGGGGCTTGTGCGCTGGGGGCAGGGGCCACTGGGATAGCTCGGGCAAGGTGGAGTTCCTCTACTAGTGCAGCGACTTGGGCTTGTAGTGCAGCGACTTCCCCGCGGGTGTCCTGGTGCAAGGAGGAGCCACTGTCCAGTGACATGTTGTCTGTGCTCGTTGGCATCATAGGACCAGAGGTGGGGGGTGGATGGAGGTCCACAAAACTTGTTGCAATTGGGCGGAGCCCAGGCCGGTGTGTGGCAGGGGGGTGGCAGCAGCATTAGGGTGGCTGCGGTAGTGTCGGCTGAGAGAAGGGCTGGCAGGGTATCCAAAGGGAAGTGATATTTGTGGATGAAGTTTCAAGATCTGGGATGCCCAAAAGGCAGGCCTATTTGAACTGGTTGGTGGGGGCACCCTCCACAGCGCCATCCATGTCCATTGCATTGTTGCTGGGCGCTGGCATGTTGTAGTGTGCACTCCCGGCACTGTGCGAAGCTGGTGGCCTTATTGTTGCACGCCGCACATACACCACCTCCTCCATGGGTGCCATGTCTGGTGGTAGAGTGGTGATGTCAGTATATGTGCCAGTGCCTTGCTGGCTCCCCTCACTGGCGGCTGGCTCAGTTCGCAGCTTGGGGGTGGTGTGCACTCACTGCGCACCATGCATGGGCGGGCTCACACGCACTAAGTCTGCACTGCTGTCCCGTGACTGGGGGGCAGGCGGGGGTGCTTGGCGATTGGCCAGGGGGCAGGTGGGTGCAGGTTCACTGTGCGGGGCCCGGCCTGCCTGTGTGGCAGGCAGGGCATAGGGCAGGCAGCGCCTGCTGCACTGCCCACTCCGGGGCTCACAACACTGGGATGCATTTGCCAAGTTGCATGCTGTGCTGTGCTCTGCCCCCATACTGCGCCCATTTGATAGCTCAAGGCCACTCTATGTGACCATGGATGCCAGCAACATGGCTATCAGGGTGGTGACAGACTTTTCTCTTTTATTTGCAGCTACGTCTTGGACAGACCAGGAACCCGACAGTACCTAGCAACAGAGACAGCGAGCGAGCGTGGCAGCAACCAGTCATGGAACTGGACGCGCAGGCCCCCGATAAGGGCCTGGAACTGCCCCCTGAGGTGGGCAGAGAGGAGCGAGCAGTGGAGGTGCCGAGCATGCCCCAGGGCAGATCATTCAGTGCGAGCGAGGAGCATGAGGAGCACGAGGAGCATGAGGAGCATGAGGAGAAGGACCGCTGGAGCCATGAGCACTTTACCATGGCCTGGTGTTGGCTGATTGCTGCAGGATGGACCCCAGAGGAAGCAGATGGATTTGTGAGGACAACCCAGCTGGGACAGGAAGCGAGGAAAAAGGAAAAGCATGACAGGGACGTGGCCGAGAGGGCCAAGGCTGTAGTGGACAAGCTCCAGAAGCTTAAGGAGTCCAAGACAGGGGTGGAGGCATTGCACAAGAAGATTGCAGTGGCACAGGCAGAGCTGGACAAGATGAAGAAGGAGGCGACCCAGATGGTGGATGGCAGAGAGCAGATG
>JANBOI010000092.1:0-20631 GCA_027595825.1 Coemansia biformis
ATAGGGAGCATGACGCCCGGCCACCCGCGGACTCCGCCAGCACGAGCAGGGACAATGTCAGCAGTGGCAGGCCGGCCGTTCGTCTGGTACAGTTCGCACAGCCGTTCCGTTCGCCGGCTAAAACAGGGCAGGTCAGTCCTAGCCAGCGACCGCTTCATAGGAGCAGGCCGTCGCCAGTGCTGCCGCCGGTTACATCGAGGGGACCAAGCACGCCGCCAGCCGCGCCTGCCGGACGCCGGGTGGTGCACATGGGCGGCCGGGCGCCCGCCAGCCCGCGGCAGCGACTAAAATCGATAGCAGGGCTGCTCGATGTCGGCGACGTACAGAGCGTCCCGCTGGACGCACGCACAATGACCGCTGACAAGGCGGCGGGCTACTGTTTCTCCGCAGACATGGACGGGGCGACCTGGGGCGCAGACGACGCGCGGCTGGCGCTGCTCGCGCGGGGGTGCGTCCCAGACGCTGTCGACGCGGCGTGGGTCCAGAACCATTTCCGGTGGGTCGTGTGGAGCAGCGCGAGCCTTGCCAGACGGCTCCCGGCGCGGTGGCACGAGTTCTGGTCAGCCGAGCGCGTCCTCGGCCTGCTGCGCCACAGATACGAGCGCGAGTATGAGCTCGGCGAGCGGTCGGCGCTGAGGCGCGTCCTAGAGGCGGATGCGGCTCCGCAGCGGCTGATTGTGCTTTGCGTTGCGTCGATCGCGGGCAGCGGGGCGGACACGCGGGTGGAGGTGACGGACGGGTGGTACAGCATCCAGGCCCAGGTCGACGCAGTGCTCGCGCAGGCGATCGGCCGGGGGCGGCTACGAGCGGGAGACAAGATTGCGTGCGCGGGGCTGAGCGCGCGTGGGATTGCAGACGGTGTTGAGCCCTTGTCGGCCGAGTCTCGCGGCGCGACACTGCTGCTTAGCGCCAACTGCGTGCGCCGTGCCTGCTGGGATGCGAAGCTCGGGTTCCAGCGCCGCAGGGCAATGGTCATGGCGCTGTCCGCAGTCCACAGGCAGGGCGGCGTCGTAGGCGCGACTCTCGACGTGCTTGTGATGCGACGCTACCCGCGGCGGTTCATGGAGTACACAGCGGACGGGCAGCGCATCGTGCGCTCGGAAAAGGAGGAGGAGCGGGTGGCGCTGGCTTTCGCAGAGGCCCGGGCGGCCCGGATGCAGGAGCTGCTAGAGGAGCGTCAGGCGCGACGCGACACAGCTGGGACGAGTGGGGCCGGCGACCGCACGGCCGAATCGACCTGTAACGACGACGAGGCGGCGGCGGTGCTGGAGGTTGTCGAGCAAGAGCAGCCTCAGAGGCAGGTGCACCCGCTGCTCCGCATGCTGGTCTGCGACTACCCTGCGCGGCCATACCGGGACCCAGGCGCCAGCGAGGGCACCCTGGCAGTGGTCACCGTGTGGCGGCCCGGACCCATCGAGCCGGCCGATCTTGCCGAGGGGTCGCGGGTGCTGATAGCCGGAGCAGCAGTGTCCACGTACTGCAGAAGCGCGCCTGCAGCGGCTGGCGCCAGCCTCAGCCTCAGCGTCCGCCCCGCCGCCGGCAGCTTGCGGCCCGCGGCAGTAGACATGCAGGTAGTAGCGCGCAGCCGCTACCGCCAGCGGACGACCCTGCGCATCGACGAGCTGCAGCGCGCTGCGGCCTGCCAAGAGGTGGATGTGGTGGGCGAGACCGAGAGCTGTTGCGCAGGGGCCGGCGGGCAGATGTCGGTCCTTCGGCTGCGCAGCACGGACCGCGGCGGCGCAGTGTGCTTTGCTGATGTCGAGTTTCCGCGCAGTCTCTTTGGCAGCATCAGCCCGGCCGCGGGCGCGCTGGTGACTGTGCGCAACTGCCAATATACGTCGCCAATGCACGGGGGCGACACGGCAGTCCCCAGACTGTTCGCTGGCGACGTGGCAGACTTTGTACTGTAGACACCGGCACCAGCGCCGCATCTGGGCGTGGCTCGTGGTGACGGGGACGAAGGAAGGACTGGGCGCCAGACGCGGTCGCTCGCAGGCAAGTGGCGCACGGCGTCTGGCAGCGCTGGCAACAGGGTGCCCTATGCCAATTACAAGACAGCAGTGCAGGCCGCTCGTGGTCCTTCAATACAGCCGCTGTACCAACAAGTGTCTGCCCCTGGGCGGCCGGCGCGCCAGTGTCATTTCTGCGTCCCAAAGCAGATCGCTTGCATTATCCTCTACCTGCAAAATGCATGCTAGCTGGCCAGAAGCCATCACGAAAGCCTAAAGCTTTGACACACGGGCATCGCGCTTGGCCTGGGCGGGCGCGTCGGGCTTGTTGATGCGCAGCCGGCGCAGTTTGCTCTATCGGGTGAAAGGGTGTGCACGGATGCCCCGCCGGCTTAGCGGCTAGTCGGCTGAGGCAGTCGACCTGCTCTGGCTGCTGCTAGCCGCAAAAGTGCGGGGCGGCGGTGGCGGCGGCGGCGCCTGCTTACCTTCTCTTTTACTTTGAGGGTGTTTGTCTTCCCCTTGCGTGCGTACCACCGAGCCGAGGCGTGCGCCAGGCCTGGTGCCCGCGACGGGGTGGCGGCGATGGGCACGATCCTTGTGAGAGCAAACATGCACGGCGAGGCAGACGGTTAGCCAGTAGCGGGTGGCCCAGTAAGCGAGAGTGAGAAAGAGAGAAAGCTCACGCAGCACTGCCAGGAGCGGGCCGGATTCCCCCCCCCCCCGGCCTGTCCAACTCACGTGATCTGGGCTCGCAGCAGGCCCTGAGCCGAGCTGCGAGCCGGCTGCCGCTGTCCTCTGTCTGTCCCAATGTTGCCTGTTCACGTCAGCCAGGCGGCCATGACCAATACAATGCCCTAGGCAGCCAGCGCCCGTGCTGCACGCTTTTTCTTAGTTGTTGGTTACTGGCAATGTAGCCACAGTCATGGGTGCTATTAAGGGCGCTGCCTGGTTCCCAACTTATTTTCTTTTTCCTTTCGTCGCTCAGCTTTCAGTTTGAGCTGACATGCCCAAGCCACATATCAGCTCCACTCAACGCTCCTCAAAATGCTCGGCATGGTCTTAATTCTAGTTTGTATTCCTTATCGCCAACAAACAACAAATGGCTCACCAGCAAGTTTACCGAGAATCCCAGGCTTAGCGCCTGGCACCCTTTGTGCCCTTTGCTGCCAGTGCATGGCCGGTCTCAGCAATGTGGTTAAAGAGCAGGTTGCGTGATGCAAATGGCTTGTGGCAAACGTTGCATGTGAGCTCTCCTGCAGCTGCAGCTGTGCTTTTTGTCTGCTGCCGCTCCTGGCGCAGCTCCCGTTTGGTCGGCCTGCGGGTGCCAATTGCAGGGCTTTTAGGCCGTGTCACAGATGGCAGCCGCGACCCCAATGGTACCTCTGCTGTTGTGCTAGCTGCCCCCGCAGCGGCAGAAGAGACAGCTGTAGTGGGCGTATCTGATACTTCCATTGGCACAGCTGCGGTCTGCGTGCAGTGCTTCCTAGTCTTCTTGGCCTTTTTCCCCTGTGCGGCCTGAGCCATGGCGAGCTCTCTGACCATCTGGGCTAGGACATCGTCCTCGTCGTCGCGATAGGCGACCCTGCCACTGCCGTCGCTATGGTCGCTGGCCGTCCTATAGTCACTGTTGTCACTGCTGCAGGCGCCGTAGTGTGGGGCTGGCGCGGGCACGCCATTGCCATGCTCTCTTGTTAGCCTGCGCTCCTCGCGCAGCATCTCCCGGCGAATCTGCCGCACTGCCTTTTGGTGCTTTTTGCTTTGTTCATGGTTCGCTTTTTGTGCGGCGGTCTTGAATGCTTTGTCGCAGGCAGCACAGGCCAGGTCGTCGCTCGGACTGCATGCTGCGCTGATCTGTGGCGGCCCGTCCGCATCCGCGGCCGCCGCGCCGCTCGTGGTGCTGGCACCCTCGCTCTCGCTCGCAGAGTCGGAGCCAAGGTACTCGTCCAGGAGGCTGGTGTAGTCAACCTCTTCCCATTCCTGACGGATGTACGAGCCGGCACTGTCAATGACCGCTGCGCGCTGTTCCGCCACGCGGCGTCTGCGATCTGCCGCACGCGCATGCTGTTGTTGCTGCCTCTCATCGACAAAGCGTTTGTAGCGCGGATCGCGCTTTTTCATCCACGCCGCCAGATTCTGGACTGTCTCGACAAACTCGCGCCTCGCCTTGTCGCGCAGGCGCTTGTTTTCCTTCTCCATCAACCGACGGATCTGACGGTTGTCTGCGTCCGAAAGCCGATACCGGTCAAACCACCCAAACGACTTGCGCGTGGAGAAGGTCGTCCAAAAGTTGTAAAAGTCGCGCAGTGTCGAGCCTGTCCCATTGGACCGGCGCGGCGGGCGGCCTTGCGCGCGCGCGCGAGCATCGTCCTCGTCGTACAGCGTGTGCGCGTCGCCAAAGTGGAGCTCGCGGATGAGGTCCAAGCTGTCCTCCGTGTCCGGATCGTACACCTCCAGCTCTTCGTCCCGCAGTTTGGCAAAGAGGTCCCGGTATACCGCAAAGAATCCCGTCGGCGAGTCGCCGAAGCCGCAGAACGACGCGACACTGAAAAAGCGCATCAGCGCTGGCGTTGGCGTGAAGCTGACATTCGTAGCCTGGCCGGTCTGCTCGTAGCTGGCAGCGACGCCGGACACATTGTCGTCCTCGCGCAGGATCTGCTCGCGGTGGTTGTCGTACCAGGCACGTTCATGCGGGTCGCTCAGCGTCTCGTACGCCTCCTTGATCTCGGCGAATATGCGCGTCGCCTCCTCGACATTGCCGTGGTTCTTGTCTACAGGCGCCAGATCAGAGTGAAGGGGGTGGGCTGCATTGCCAGGGCGCGATTAGAGCAACGCTCTGCAGCGGCAGGACGTGCCGCGAGCGCACACAGGCCGGCGCTGAGGCGCAGACATGCCTGGGTGCCAAATGAGGGCCTGCTGGCGGTACGCCTTCTTCAGGTCCGACTCGGCGGCGCTGCGCTCGACGCCGAGCAGCTCGTAGTAGCAGGTCCGCGCCATGTCGAAGGAGAGGGTGCCGCCGAGGCCGGGAAAATGAGCACAGAATCGGCCGCAGCGCGGAGCAAAGAGGACACAGGATCGAGCTGAGCTGCGAGGCAGGCCGCATGCGGGGGTGGGGAAGCCAAGGCCCCGCCCGCCCGAGCCGCAGGCTCTGTGGCTGCGCGCTCAGTGACCACAGCAAAAGCCATGTCCCGCGGCTAGCCTGCCTGGCTCGTACGCACCACCTCGCTCGCTCTCTCTCTCGTCGGCGGCCTGCCTACCTGTGCTGTGGTCGTGCTGCCTTTGACTCTCGGATTTCCGCGCTGCATTGCACTGTCGGCCAGCGCGCCTCCTTTGCCTCCTTTGCGCACGCCAAAGTCCCCCGCGGGTTGCGGTCTTTCCACGCCTTTCCTCCGGCTGCGGTCACGCCCTGTCTGCCTCGCACGAGCCGCAGTCGCAGTCGCAGCCGCAGCGTGCTTCTCTGCCGCGGACAGATTGGCCCCTTTGCGATCCCTCCCCTTTACTGCAAATCAGCCAGCGTGCATCTGGGCCCGAAATGTCAGACTACGGGTCTGATGACTTTATGCTTGACGATTCGGAGGAGGGCTTTGAGTACTCCGATAGCGATGGCGATGGCAACGGCGAAGGGCCGCTGGCGGAGGGCGGCAGCGCCACCGGCACACAGCCAAGCCAGGCGCAGCACACGCAGACGCAGACGCAGGGCGAGTACTCTGCCGACGCGGCGTTCGATGACGACGACGACGACTACTTTATGGACGACAGCGGGTTCGAGCCCGTCCTCAGTCGTCGCAACCAGAGGAAGCCGTGGGAGGTGGACTTTAAGGTCTACGCCCAGGACGGCTTGAGCGCCAAGCAGGACGCGATGGTGAGCCGGCTGGAGCCGCTGCTGGCGCTGTCCAAGGAGACAACGACGCTCCTGCTGCGCTGCTACTTTTGGAAGGAGGAGCCGCTGCTCGAGGGGCTTCTGACCGACAGGGAGGGCACGCTGGCCAAGGTCGGGCTGCCAGAGCACCCGCCGAGCCCCCGCATCGAGACGGGGAACGACGCCTTTGTGTGCGAGATCTGCTACTGCGGCGGGGGCGACGAGCGGTACCTGACGCTGTGGTGCGGGCACCGCTTCTGCAGCGACTGCTACCGGACGTACATCGCAAGCAAGGCGCAGGAGGGCGAGTCGTGGCGGATACGGTGCGCGGCGCCAAAGTGCAAGACGCTGGTGGGCCTGGAGCCTGCGCGGCTGGTCCTCGCCGGCGACGCGGCCGCGCTGGCACGCTACGAGGAGAACCTGACGCGCAGCTTTGTCAACGACCTGGACACGTTTGCGTGGTGCCCGGCGCCCAACTGCGAGTACGCGATCGAGTGCCAGGTGCCGCGGTCGGCGTGGGCAACGACCATCCCCACGGTCCGATGCCAATGCGGCAAGGCGTTCTGCTTTGGCTGCAAGCTGGACGACCACACGCCGGCGCCGTGCTACCTCGTCGACTGGTGGGCGCAAAAGTGCCACGACGACTCGGAGACGTCGAACTGGATCAAGGCCAACACGAAGGAGTGCATAAAGTGCAAGTCTACGATCGAGAAGAACGGCGGCTGCAACCATATGACCTGCCGCGACTGCCGCCACGAGTTCTGCTGGGTGTGCATGGGTCCGTGGAGCGAGCACGGGCAGAGCTACTACAGCTGCAACCGCTTCGACGAGGACTCGAGCAAGAACGCCCGCGACTCGGTGTCCAAGTCCAGGGCCATGCTCGAGCGCTACCTGCACTACTTTACGCGCTACAACAACCACGAGCAGAGTGCCCGGCTCGCGCGCAGGCTGCTGGCCGCCACCGAAAAGAACATGGAGCAGATCCAGCGCGAGCACACGCTGTCGTGGATCGAGGTCCAGTTCCTGAGCGAGGCCGTCGACGTGCTGAGCATGTGCCGCTCCACGCTCAAGTGGAGCTATGTGCTGGGCTACTACATGCTCTCCGACAACCAAAAGATCATCTTTGAGGACAACCAGTCCGACCTGGAGATGGCGACCGAGCAGCTCAACGAGCTGGTGGAGAATCCGATCAGCGAGGACGGGCCGTCCATCGAAGAGTTCAAGCGCATCGTCATTGACAAGACCACCTACGTCCGGACCCGCTGGGAGACCATTCTCGCCGACATTATCGCCGGGCTCCAGGAAAATAGATGGCAGTTTGAGGCCGAGTAGCCGAGTCCCGTTGGACAGCGGCAGCCCGCCCGCCCGCCGAGCACACACTTGTCCTCCTAGCACCCTTTCTCTCTCTCTTTGTTTCATCTCTTGTGGTCTGCTCCAGGCCGCCAAAGATTTGGCCATGGCGCGATCCCTCGTGCCCTGCGGGGCAGCTAGAGTTCCAGGTCGTCGTCGGGGTCGTCCTCGTCCCAGTCGTCCTCGGCATCGAGTTGGTAGTGTATCTCGCCGCCGCCGCCGCCGCCTGCCGTATGAAGCCCCGAGATGCCGGCCTCAGCAAGCTGGGCCTGCAAGTACGGCAGCTCGACGCCCGCCTTGTCCTGGCGCTGCTTCTCTGTCAGACCAAGACTAAATGGCAGGTTGACCGATGGTCCCGCAGCCGCGCCTGCACCCCCACTTGCGCTCGAGTCGAGGAGTCCAGGCGCAGGCGCAGCCGTCTGCGTGTGAACCAAAGCAAACTTCGGGCGCAGCTGCTCGTCAGCCTCAAACATCGACAGCTCGTGCCCCACCTTGCCCGACTGCTTCTTGTGCTCGAGGCGAACCAGGCAGCGGCGGCAGTCGTTGTCGCCCACAGAGACGAGCGAAGCCGGCCGCCCATCCGAGTACCACCCCGGCATCCACGTCCGCAGCGCATCCAGCGGGTAGGTCTCGATCACGGCGTCAGCAATGCTGCGCAGCGCGTTGGCCGCCAGCGCCGCGCCGGCAGCGCTGTCGGCCGTCCGGGCCAGAACGCGCGACTGGGGCACTGCCTGGACTGCGCAGCGGATGCTGCGGAGGAGCGCCAGCGTCGCGACGCGCGACGCATCCAGCAGCGGCTGCAGGTCCTCAAACACGACGACAACGCCGCTGCCGGCGGCGGCGGCGGCATCCGTAGCGCGTATGGCATGGCGGATGTCCCGCTCCAGCGCGGCAAGGTCGGCCGGCCCGCTCGCCACGCGCTCCGGCGCCGGGCGGTGGTCGACAAGCGTGACGCCGCGCTGGCGCGCAATGTCCGCGCTCGGCCGGCGCTCGACGCACACGGCGACAATGCGGAGCCCGCGGCCAAGGCTCTCGCGCACCATCGCCTCCAGAAGCGGGAGGGCCGCCTGGCGTGGCGTGTCCGAGAGAACTACCAGCGGCGCCGCATAGTGCTGGTGCGCCGCAATGCGCTGGATCGCAAGACCGGCCGGCGCCATACGGGGGAGCAGAGAAAGGCAGTGTGTCCTTTTCGGGGCGGGCTGCGCAAAGCCAGCGCTGGCGCGCGGCGCTGGGCAGTCCATGCCGGCCCGTTATGGTGCGAGATGGGCGCCCAATCGGAGCGGGGCAGGCGGCCTCGGCGAAGTGCGAGAGAGTTCTTTCCTGCCGACCTTTCCCCCAGCCGCGCACATTCCTCCTCCTCCACTTGCGACGGAAATTGCTAATCTGCCTGCGGCCGAGACTCCTGCACCCGCGGCCTCTAGCGTCCATCCCGCATCTCCAACCAAGCGCCGTCCGCCTCGCCATCTGCCAGACAGCCTCCAGCCATGGCCCTAAAGCGAATCAACAAGGTAAGCCTGCATGCACCCCTCCCACGCATCGCCCGCCTACCGCGCAGGCCCGCACTCCCCTCGGCGCCGCCGGCTAATCTGACACTGCGGCCGCCTTCATTGCGATTCTAGGAGCTCAAGGATCTCGAGCGCGACCCGCCCTCCTCCTGCAGCGCAGGGCCGGTTGGGGAAGACTACTTCCACTGGCAGGCGACCATCATGGGCCCGGTAAGTGCGCTGCGCAGCCTCTGCGCGCCCTGGCCGCGGGGCGCCCAGCACAGCGGGTCGGGTTGCCCCGCGCTGTGCTGGGGGCGGCTGGCACCAGTGGCCGAGCGGCAGACCCCCGCACTCATCCATGCGGCACGTGCCCGCTTGTGCCACCGCTGAGCGAACTATCTGTAGGATGAGAGCCCCTACCACGGCGGCGTCTATTTCCTCGCCATCCACTTCCCGACGGACTATCCGTTCAAGCCGCCAAAGATCAACTTCACGACGAAGATCTACCACCCTAACATCAACAGCAACGGCAGCATCTGTCTGGACATCCTCAAGGACCAGTGGTCTCCGGCGCTGACCATATCCAAAGTGCTTCTGTCGATCTGCTCGTTGCTCACCGACCCGAACCCCGACGACCCGCTAGTGCCGGAGATTGCCCACATTTACAAGACGGATCCCAGCCGCTACAATGGCACGGCCAGAGAGTGGAACCGGAAGTATGCAAGTAAGTGTCGCCATGGAGAGTGCAGCCCAGCTCACGCGCGGGCCGAGGTGTTGCCGCCTGCTCGGTTAGCAAGCATGGTTCTGACTGTGCATATGCCCAACTGCTGTTGCCTGCTCTGTTCCAAGTTGTAGTGTCCTGATCTGCGACGAGCCGGGGGGCGTCCTGGCTGCCCAGCCCTAGCAAGCACGCGCTGATGTATGGCTCTGGAAATTTTCCGCTAGACGTCATTGAAGTTTGAACTAAAGCTCCTATGCATCCCAGCGTTCAGTCGTTGGGGCTGGCCAGGGAAACATTGGCCAGAAACCGGCCTGGTAGGGCGGGTGTGCATGCGATGGCACGGCTGTGACGGCCGGTAATATGGCCGCAGGCGGGGCGCCTGGTAGACAGTGGTTGCAGCGACGATGTGCTTCTGGCGACGCTGCTGTTCTGTAGCCGCGCCCACAAACTCGCCCCAGCCAACACATCCCAACTACACAAACAACACACTGTGTAACGCCAGCTGCATCTTTGCGCCAACGCTGCCGTTGCAAAGGTAGCCAGCATGGTCCCTGTTACAGCCATTGCTGGGCAACGCCTTCAACATCCCTAGCGTGCCAAGCAAAGGTCTACACAGTACTCCAACGACAAATCCAGCTACATTCGCCTCTCTCTTCTGAGCAGGCCCTTTGTGGTGGTGGCGATAGTGCCTACTTTTACGGCCTCTGGAGCCCTAGGTCCTTTTCGACCATGCGGGCGCAGATCGGGTGGTAGAAGCCGCGCAGGCGCTGGAAGGTCTGCTCGGCCACGTCGCGCCCGCCGGGGCAGGCGTGGAGCAGCCGGTAGAGCGGGCGGGTGAACTTCATCCTGCCCTGCGTCGACAGCATATCAACGACTGCGTCGACGACCTCCAAGTAGTTGGATTTGAGGGCGAGCGACAGCCAGCCGAAGCGGACCTCGCAATTGCGGTAGCTGGTCAGCGTGTACGTGTCGTCCATCGCCTGCAGCGTATCGGGCCGCAGGGGCGCGCCCTCGGCAAGGCGGGACAGGAAGATGACCCGCTGCATGGTCGAAAAGCCCTCGATGTCGGCAGGCGAAAACTGGCCATAGTCCGAGCCCTGGGCCGCCCGCACCCAGCGGTCAGCCAGGTCGAGGCACGCCTGCTGCGGGCGCTGGTCGTAGTGGTTGGCGCACGGCGGCATGCCCGGCGCCACGAGCCACTTGTCCCACTCGATGCTGTCCAGCAGGGCCACTTTGGCCGGATCCGACTCTGCAAAGTACCCGAACAGGTGGTCCTTCCAGTCGGACGTTCCGATCGACTGGCCCTGGAACGCCTTGATGTAGGCGCGCATGTACGGCCCAAAGACGGACTCGCCGCCCAGGAGCTGCTCCAGGTAGTAGAGCAGGTGTGCGCCCTTGTCGTACGGGACGGTAGAGTACGCGTCGTCGGGATCGACGCCGTCGAGCTTGGGGACCAGTGCCGTCAGCGGGCTGTCCTTGCCGTAGAAGCCGACCGCCTCGGCGAGATCGGCCTCGCCGATGACGCAGCTCAGCTGGCGCGCGTCCTCGCCGTGGAGGCGGCCGACGATCTTGCGCTCAAAGAAGGTGGTCCAGCCCTCGTTCAGCCAAAAGTGCTCCCAGTTCTTGGCGGTGACAAGGTTCCCCGACCAGCTGTGCGCAATCTCGTGCGCGATGACGTCCGTCAGCGAGCGGTCGCCCGCCAGCAGCGTCGGCGTCACAAACGTCAGACAGGGGTTCTCCATGCCGCCAAAGGGGAACGACGGTGGCAGCACGAGCAGGTCGTAGCGGCCCCACTGATAGGGCGACAGCAGCTCTTCGGCGCTCTGCAGGATCGTCTCCACCTCGGCAAACTCCCAGGCGCACGCGTCAATGTTCTGCGGCTCGGACCACACCGCGCACCGGTCGCTGATCCGGGCCACCGCCAGATTGCCAACAACCAGGGCAATGAGATAGGAGGGGATGGTGGTGCGCTGCTCAAAGCTGAACACGGTCGCGTCGCCCTCGTCGCGGCTGCCGGTCGCAATGGCGCTCATCAGCGCGGTCAGCGGCTTTGGGACGCTCACGCTTGCCGAGTACGAGATCTTGACCGACGGGCTGTCCTGGCAGGGAAGAAGGCTGCGCGCATGGATCTCCTCGCACTGCGTGAACAGGTACGGGTGCGCCTTGCCCAGCGTCTGCTCGGGGCCCAGAAACTGAATGGCGCCGCCCGCTGGGGTGGTCGCGTACTCGATGGCAAGCGTGAGCGTGTCGCCCGCGACGACAGGCGCGGGCAGCGCCAGGCGGAGTGCCGTGCCGTACGTCTCGTGGACAGTGCTCATGTCCACGCGGAGCGCCTGCGCCTGCCCGCCGTCGCCGGTGAGCCGCGCCGCCCGAACGTCCAGATGGGCCGTGTCGAGGACCACCTCTTGCGTCGCCGCAAGCGCGCGCAGAGTGTACGTGGCCGTGCCCGACAGCCGCTTGCGGGCAAAGTCGACGGCCAGGTCGAGATGCACATGCTCGGTGGTGACCTCGCCGAGATTGGCCTGCGAATTGGGATCAATCTCGAACATTGCGGGTACTGAGAGGGGGCGATAAGGCGGTGGTGTGCGAGACAGCTGTGAGCGTGGGAGTAAACGAGAGATAACGCAGATGTCGCCCACAACGTCATCGCCGGGCTGGCAGTCTCGCGGCACGTGAGCGCACATGGCGACGCGGGCTGGCGCTGCCCGAAAATTTTTCCACAGCAGGCGGCGTGGGCGGGGCAGCGCAGGCTGGGCGGCTCAGGCTGGGCGGCGGGGGCGGGCGGCTCAGGCTGGGCGGCGCAGACTGGGCGACATGGGCTGGGGAATTGCATGGGGCGAGCCCGGCGCAGTCTCTTCTAACCTTGATCCCATCTGCGCACGCAATTTCTCCACACACTTCAGCAGCCCCCTTGCCCCCCAATTTGCAGCGATCCAGCCCGGAGCACGAGATGAGCGCAGCCAAGAAGCCCGACACCACCATCGCCAACCCGGACGTTGTCACAAAGTACAAGGCAGCGGCCGAGGTCACCAATGGCGCAATCCGCAAGGTCCTCGCGGCATGCAAGGAGGGCGCCAAGATCATCGATCTGTGCAAGCTGGGCGATGCTGCCATTGAGGTTGGCCTGAGCACGCAGTACACCAAGGACAAGAAGCTGAGCAAGGGTCTTGCGCACCCGACCACCGTCTCGGTCAACGCCACCGTCTGCCACTTTTCGCCTGGCGAAGGCGACGCCGACGGCGAGAAGGTGCTCGCCACGGGCGATGTGGTCAGGGTCCAGCTGGGCGCCCAGATCGACGGCTACGCCGCCGTTGCGGGCGACACGGTGGTTGTCGGCGCGTCCGAGGCCAGCCCTGCGACGGGCAAGGCGGCCGACGCGCTCGCCGCGGCGTACTACGCCGGCGAGGCCATCCACCGCCTGCTCAAGCCCGGCAACAAGAACTCGGCTGTCACCGAGCGGGTGCAGAAGCTCGCAGGAGAGTTTGGGTGCAAGCCCATCGAGAACACGCTCTGCCACGAGCAGAAGAAGGACGACCTGGACGGCGAGAAGCACATAATCCTCAACCCAGCGGGCGACCAGCGCTCAAACTTCCCCGCGTGCGAGATTGCGCCGTACGAGGTGTACCTGGTGGACGTGTTTGTGACGACGGGCGACGGGCGCACCAAAAAGTCCGCCCAGCGCACAAACGTGTTCAAGAAGACAAGCACCTCGTACCAGCTGAAGACAAAGGCCGCGCGCGCCGCCATCAACGAGATCTCGCAAAAGTTTGGCAACTTCCCGTTCACCATCCGTGCGTGCGACGACGAGCGCAAGGTCCGCATGGGCCTCATCGAGTGCACCAAGATGAGCGTTGCCCAGGCCTTTGACATCCACGAGGAGAAGCCCGGCGAGGTGGTGGGCCAAGTCACCTTCACCGCGCTGGTGACGCCGAACGGCGTCGAGCGCCTCACGCACGGCGCGGCCTTTGACCCCAAGATCGTCCAGACCGAGAAGAAGATCCAAGACGCAGACCTGCTCAAGCTGCTGCAGACCAGCGCCAAGATCAAGAAGCCGGCCAAGAAGCCGGCGGCCACGCCCGCCGCATAGGCCAGCGCCCCCGCACTGAAGACTCAATGATAGCATCTAGGTCGTAAATGAACGCAGCCACAGTGGGCGATATGAGAGCGCTATGGTGCTGGCTGGTCCGCCGCTCCCTTGGCGCCTGCTGGAGTACGTGTGGTGGCAGCACCGACAGCACCCTCCGGCCATGGACACAGCCTCAACGGCAGCCCGCCTGACTGTGCGACCACGCAGCTAGACGCCTCGCAGAGGTGCTGCCCAAAGGCCGCCAGGAGGAGGACGGGCCGACAAGACACGCCCGTTAGCGCGGCAGACTGCCAGCCCTGCTCGCCCGCGGCACCAGCGCCGCCTACGCGTCGATGAAGGTCTTGAACTTTCTCAGCCAGTCGAGGTAGTCGCCCTGCTCTTTGAACTCGATATAGTCCTGCATGAACAGCGTCAGCGCAGTGTCGATGCCGCGCTCCGCAAGGAACGCGTCCACGTTCTCCTTGAGGTCGTCGCTGAGCTGGCCAAAGATCGGCCCGCAGTACACCTGCTTGCGCCCCCACTCGCTCGCCATGTCCTTGCCAACGGCCATCGCCTCCTCCGGGATGAACCTCATGTGGTCGACGCCAACCTCGCACTCCTCCGACTCCAGCTCCATGTGCAGCACCGGTGCGCCAGGCTTGGCGAACGTGGCCGTGAAAAATATCGGAAAGTCCTTGGGCGCGTCCTCGGACTTGGCCTCGGCCTCCTTGACGGCATCGCCCTGCTCGTTTTCGCGGTACACCGAAATGTCGGCAATGGGGTCGTCAATGTTGCGGATCTCGCTCACGTCAAAGACCACCGTAATGTGCTCCGTTCCGAACTGCTTCGTCATGGCGACCCGGTTGTCGCCCAGCTTGGTCTTGATTTTGAACCCAGTCTTGTCGGTGAACGCCTGAATAAAGTCGGGCACGCCCTCCTCGGCCGCCTGCTCGGCTTCGTACTCGACCTCCTCGTCCAGAGCGTGCGAGAGGTCGCTGTCCACCGATCCGTTCGCGCGCGCGATCGCTGAGGCGCTCAGTGCGCGGATCGGCGTGGCGGGGCCAGCTGCCGGCCGCGCGCCAAGGGCGGACGCCCGAGCGGCGAATCCGCCCGCACGGAGGGCCGGGCGGGGGGCCGCGCGCACCGCGACGGTAAGAATGCGAGCAACGGACCTCATTGCCTAGAAAATGTCGCTGCACAGTGCCGAATGGCTGAGGAAGGTGGAGGAGACGCGACTCGAACGCAAGCAGGGCGCGCCAGTCGAGGGCGCTCGCAGGCCGCGCCCAGCGGCTGTTACGATAATCAAGCTCCCCAAGGGGTTTTTTCGCGAGGCCGCTTGCCGCTGATCTGATCGGACCAGGCGTGTGCAGCGCGGCCTGCGGGCGCTAGGCAAACTCGGTATGCAAGCCGTCGTCGTCAAACAGCGAGTCAGAGTCCTCCGTCACTGGTACGTTCTTGAAGCTGGAGCCGGCAGGAACAGTCATGCTGGCGCCCACTTCGCAGCTCTTGAGCTGGGCGTTGCCGCCAATGTTTGCCAGCTTGCAGACGACGCAGGACTCGAGCTTCACGCCGTCGCCGATCGTGACGTGGTCCATGATCACCGAGTTCACGATCTTGACGTCCTTGCCAATGACACAGTGCGCGCCGACGACCGAGCGCTTTACCGAGCACCGCTCGCCCAGCTGCGACGACGCGCCGACCAGCGAGTCGGAGCCGACCTGCGTCTGCAGCGCAAGCTTGGCGCTGCTGTCGGTGCGGGCGCCGGTCGACACCCGGGAAACGATGCTGTTCAAGTCGCAGTACCGCGGGATCTGGTTGGCGCGCCCGGCAACGCCGCCGCGGCGGACGTACGCAAACACCGCGAGCCGGTCGTCCTTGTCCGGCTCGCTGTGCCTGGCGCGGCTGGACAGCCCGGGCTGCGCTGCGAGCTCGTACTCGCCGGCGCGGTGGGCGGCGGGAGCGGGGATGTGACGGCCGATGCCTTTGCTCTCGAGGAGCTGCGGCTGGCTCTGGGCCCGAACGAAGAGCGGCAGCAGGTCGTCCTGCAGCGACGATATCTCGGGGCTGGCGGCGATGTAGGCCAGGACCCACCGCTGCAGCACGTACAGATGGGCGTCGTGCATCTTGTCGGAGAGCGCCATCGAGGGGAACCTGCGGACCAGCGGCATGGGCAGGGCAAAGTCCTCGTCAGTCTGCTCCAGCTCCTGGAGCAACACAAGGCGCGATGAGGGCTGGTCGATGCCGACGCAGAGCGGCGCCTGCTTGGCTTTGGCCGACCCGCCGCCGCCCTCCGAGCGCATGGCCTCGCAGAACATGGCCGCGAGCGCCGGCCGCTTGATACGGATGAGGTCGAAAAAGTGCGCGGCGGGGACGTCGACAATCAGGTCGCACGGCACCACGACGACGTTGCTCTTGATCAGCGGCGCCACCTGGCGCAGGGCATCGGCAGTCCCGCTGACGTCGTCCAGCCCCTTGACCGAGATGCTGCCCATGCCCTCGTACACCTCGATGTAGCTCGCTATGTCTGTCTTGGACTCGTGCGTGGTAACGATGATGATGTCGAGGATGCCGCCCTGCTCCAGCCACTGCAGCACGTACCACAGCATGGGCTTGTTTGCAATCGGCAGCAGCGCATGCGATGTGTTGTCGCGCTCGGCAAGGAGGTCCATCCCGTCCTCCGGAAGCGCCAGCACGACCGCCTTAAACTCGGGCTCGCGCGCGTCGAACGACGGCGCCGCAACGCTGAACATGGCGCGGGCTGCAAACTTGATCCGCGGGGCGGGCGGCGGGTCCGAGGCTGTGCGTGCGGGCGTGTATGCGGCGGGGGCGTGCGAGCGTAAGAGGCCACGGGCGCCGGAAAGCCGCGCCGGAGCGCGACTTGTACCATGCAGGCCCCAAATAGGCGCCGCCGGCGCCGGCGGCTTTGTGGGAGATCGGCGTGCGCGGGCGCCCGGCGCAGCGGAAGGCATCGCAGCTCAGGCGGACCGCCGCGCCGGGGCATGCACGCCCGGTAAAGATAGACGGCTGCTGCCTCCGCGCCAATCGCGCCGCACAGCCGTGCCTCCTGGAGGTTTGCGGCTGCATCTCCGGGGCGCCCGGGCGCGGGTGGCGGCGGACTTTGCGCACCCCCGGACCTGGGCGCGCGGCGCGTCTTCCTTCTGCACACCACCCCCCTGCTCTTCTTACAGCACCTGCACGCGCGGCCGCCCGTGTAATCTAGCCGGGCGCGGAGGCCATTTTCCAATTGCAGAGGCACCGCACCCGCCTCCGCCCGCGCGCCGCGCCCCGTCGCAGGACTGCACGTGCCGAGGATGGTTCTGCTCGCGTGCCGGGATGCGGCGCCGGCCGTGGCCGACGGCAAAGGCCCTGCGCTGGCAGCTCGCGAGGCGCTGGGTGTGGCGCTGGCGGGTCGTGCCCAGGAGGCCGCCGCGCTGGATGCTGGCCGCCTGGCCCCCACGCCCGGTCCGCCGGCGGATGGGCAGCGCACCACACACGCCGCGGTGCTCAGCGGCGACAGTGGCAGCCTCGACGAGGCCCCGCTCATAGTGTCCGGCCCGCTGCTTCCCATCCGCCAGCCCAGGCGCGGGCTCAACCCAAACCGCAACTACAGGGTGGTTGGCACGCAGCCGGCGCATGGGCCTGGCGCCCCGCGCTCGAGCCAAGACCACGTCGAGATGATGGCCGTCGTCACCTCGCCGCCGACGCCCGTGTCGGCGCTGGCCTCGACGTCGTCCTCCGCATCGTCCACTGGCTCATCCGCGTCGCGGTCGTCAGGCGGGGACAGCCACGCTGCGGCCGCCGACGATGGCGATGCCAGCGCGCATCCAGGCCCGGCAAGCCCGCTGGACAGCGAAAACAGCCGCGCCAGCGAGGCCGCCATGGAGCCCATTGTCATCTCCGGCCCACACGCTGCCGCATCGCTCGCATCCAGCCGCAGACCGTCGCGGTCGCATGGGCAGCCGCACGGCACAGAGCTGGACGGGCGCGCTGTCCGCGTAAGCTCGCTGCTCCCGGGCGCACGGGCGTCGCCTGTGCCGTCCTATCGACGGCTGCCGGGCCTGGCCGAGGCTGCGGCGGCCGCGGAGGGCAGTGCCGCCGCCCAGCAGCACTACCTGGTCCAGCGGGTAGCCGGCTGGACCCTCCCCGAGCATGAGCTGCACCACGCCGAGTTCGCCTCGCACTCCACGCCACAGATCCGCATATCCAGCCCGCAGATGCGGCTCCACGGCCACCAGCGTCGCTCGCTTACGCAAAGTAAGTATGCCGAGCCCACGCCGGCCCCAGCACCGCTTCTCTCCGGGCTGCAGGCGTGCAACGCTACTGCGTTCCTCTGGCTACTGCAATGTCCCCCTCCCTCTCGCTATTCGCGCCTGGCCCAGAGACAGAGCCAGGCACGGGCTCTGGCGCCCAGCACGCCGCGGGGTCTGTCCTTGGTCTTGGTCTTAAATCTGTTGCCGCGCGCTGCTTGCTTCCCAGACGCCCTCGCCTCCGCGTCCGGCACTCGACTAACACTGGAACCTGCCGCCTTGCTACGCTCGCCGTCTCCCCCTCGTGAATCCGGTGCCCGCGCTAGGTTTGGATACGCTGGACGAGCGGCCGGCGCATACTAGCACCGCGGCCGCCAATGGCAGCACCCGCTCATACTTTGCCGACACCGAAATGGACGGCAGGAGCTCATCGGCAATGCCAGACGTGGGGGTTTCTGCTGCGCCCCGTCTGCCGCATGCGATGCCGCATGCCACCGATGGCCACACCGCCGGTATGCGTGCTGCGGCACGCCAGTCCTGGAACACCACCAACGATGACGACGACTGCGACGGCGACGGCGACAACTGCGAATATAATGCCTTGGGAGCCCGACTCTCTGCCCGTCAATACAAGCGGCGCGGTGTGCGCGCCTCAGTCATCACAGAGCGATTCCATGTCCGCCCTATCTCTGCGCTGGACGCCGCACATTCCGGATCGGCCGACAGGGCGATTCGTGTCCTATCCGCGGCCATACCGGACAGTCCGGTCGATGTGCCGTTCAGCCCCGGGAGCCTCGGACTGGCCGTCATATCCGCGGCGAGCGGCTACCGTGGCCCCGCTGACCGATTTTACGTTGCGTCGTCGACTGACGACCACGCAGGACTTCCGGACCACGCAGCACTCCCGGACCATGTGCGTTTCCCCGAGCACCGGCGCCCTGGCGTAGCGCGCGCCGGCAGGCTGTCCAGTACCTACGGGCCGCAGGGGCTCGAGCAGCGGGCCACATCGTTTGATCTGGGCCGAATTGGACACCCAGCAGCCACCCCCAGCAGCGCCTCGCATAGCACCGAGTACGCGCGGCCCGGCGCGCAGGGCCCTCGCGGGCGCGGTCTTGGCGGCAGGGGCAGTGCATCCTCGCTGAGGTTCAGCCTGCGCGGGAGCGGCCGCGGCGGCGGCAGCAGCAGCAACAGGCTGGGCACTCCTCCCAGGGCAGGAGGCGCGCTGCCAGAGAAAGCAGAGGACGGATATGATGGCGACTCGGAAGGACTTGCGGGCGCCGGGCAGCCCGTCCCGGTGCACCGCCGCAACACGGTTTCCGGCGACAAGATCAACGACCAGCCAGGGCCTGGCCGGCGGTCTGCCAGGCAGCAGATGCCCCGGAACACGAGCGACTACACCGACGCCCCGTACAGCAAGGACGAGCGGTGGACGGTGCGCGGCTCGCGGCGGCGGTCCACCGCGCAGAGCCTTATGCCAATTGGCACTCAGATTTCGCCCGGGCACGCCAACTACGTGCTGATGTACAACATGCTCACTGGGATCCGGGTATCGGTGTCTCGGTGCGAGGCCAAGGACCCACGTCCCGTGCGCGCGGACGACTACGACGCGCAGCACAAATACTCGTTTGATGTGGTTGGCGACGAGATGACGCCCTCGTCGCGCTACGATTTCAAGTTTAAGGACTACGCGCCCTGGGTATTTCGGTGCATCCGCGAGGCATTCCACCTGTCGACCGAGGAGTACCTGGTGTCGCTCACGGACAAGTACATCCTCAGCGAGGTGGGCTCGTCGGGAAAGTCTGGGTCGTTTTTCTACTACTCGCAAGACTACCGGTTCATCATCAAGACGGTCCACCACACCGAGCACAAGTTCATGCGGCAGATACTGCCGCAGTACTACGAGTTTGTGCGCGACAACCCGCACACGCTGCTCTCGCGCATCTATGGCCTCCATCGGATAAAGCTCCCCCACGGCCGCAAGGTGCACTTTATCGTGATGAGCAACATCCTCCCGCCAAACAAGGACATCCACGCGCAGTTCGACCTGAAGGGCTCGCTTCAGGGCCGCGAGCTGAGCGCCGAGCTCGCGAGCAAGCCGCGGGCGTGCATGAAGGACCGGAACTGGCTCAACCTGCGGCAGCGCCTCCACCTCGGACCCACGAAGCGCCACCAGTTTGTCAGGCAGCTCATTGAGGACGTGACGCTGCTCATCAAGCTGAACATCATGGACTACAGCCTGCTGATCGGGATACATGATCTGAACAAGGGCAACGCGGCCAAGCTGCGCGACACCACGCTGGCCATGTTTGATCCGCAGACCACCGACATCCAGCAGCTGAACCGGCTGACGCGCGCGCACACGATCCGCAAAAAGGTCGTGCACACGGACCCCGTCGCCCTCGACGCGCTCCCGCAGGGCACGCTGCCCCCGCTGCCCGAGTCGATGTTCCAGGAGCTGCGCCATTCGATATTCTACCGCGAGGACGGCGGCATCCTGTCTACCGACAAGGACGACTGCCCGGCGCAGCTCATCTACTACCTGGGGGTCATCGACATCCTCACGCCGTACAACGCACTCAAGCGCGCCGAGCATGTTGTCAAGTCGGTGGTGCACGACGGGTCGCAGATTTCGGCAATCAACCCGCGCAAATACGGGCTGCGGTTCCTGCACTTTACGATCCGCTCCCTCGACGGCTGCGAGGACGTCCTGCCCCTGCTGGAGGAGTTTGAGCGCACCACGTACCAGGACATATGCCGTCAGCTCCGCCCCTTCTAGCCACCTTCTAGCCACCTTCTAGCCACCTTCTAGCCACCTTCTAGCCACCTTCTAGCCAGGGCGCAAGCAGGTGTACTCCCCATTCTCTGCAAGTGGTGCTGTCAGATCCGGTGGCCTGGGCGGCCCGGCCAGACTACGCAGCGTAACGCCATAACCCGCGCGGCTGCGGGCACAGTCACAAA
>JANBOI010000093.1:0-20607 GCA_027595825.1 Coemansia biformis
GCGCCTGGCGCGCTTCTGGTGCGAGGCGTTCGCCGCCCCTCTCTCTCCTGAGCGCTTGCCCATTCTGTCCTCCTGGTCGGTGCAGCGCTTGGCGGTGGGTGTCGGGGGGGGAAAGGTGCAAGATGAGCAGCATTCCGGCGCCGGCGTCGGCTGCACGCCAGCCCGCCGCCCAAGCAGGTCGGCCGCAGGTGCTATCGCGCTGATGGGACCGCGTCATGCAGCGGCCACGCAGGAGGAGGGGCGCCTGCAGCGCGGCCCGCACTGATCGATTGCAGTCCTCGGGGGCCGCGGGCCTCGTTGACGTGGCGCGGTGGGGGGCCTCGGCCAGAGCGCCCATTTTGACTCCGCTAGCCGCCCTCCGCCACACCTGCACACTGTGTTCACTTTTCGCCAAGCTGCCGCCAAACATGTTCGCTGCCGTCCGCGCCTCGATTCCCCGCCAGGTAGCCATCATGCCGGCGCCCCTGCTGCTTGCCGCCGCGCCTACCGCGCCTGGCCGCTGATGCGCGCTGCGCGCCCGTCTACTGCCGACTGTTGTTGCTGGTGTAGCTTTCGCGCGCGTACAGCACGGCGCCTGCGGGCGGCCGGAGCTCCAACGGCGTCCTTTGGGCGTCGCTGGCCACCGGCGCTGTTCTCGTTGGAGGTACGTTTCCGCGCATCGCCGCGCCCGTGGCACGGCCCGCGTTCCGCGCCAGGCCCCGGCCACTACTGATAACGGCGCAGCGGCCACCGCTCCCCACGCGTCGCGTAGGTTACTTCTACACGCGCTCCCGGGAGGCCCAGGCGGGGAACGTGCCGGTGACGACGGCGCTGGACCGGACAAAGTTCACTCCGTTCACGCTCCAGGAGAAGATCGCGATCAACCACGACACGTCGCTGTTCCGCTTTGCGCTGGAGCCCAACCAGGAGCTGGGCCTGGACATCACGTCGTGCCTTGTCGTGAAGGCCAAGCTCGGCAGCGACGAGAAGCCGACGATCCGCCCGTACACGCCCGTGTCGCCACAGCATGCGCGCGGGCACTTTGATCTTGTGGTGAAGAACTACCCCAAGGGCAAGATGTCGTCGCACATCCACGGGATGAGCGCCGGCGATACGCTGGAGGCCAAGGGCCCGATCCCAAAGTACCCGTACCGGACGGGCGCGCTGAAGGAGATCGGGATGGTTGCTGGCGGCTCGGGCATCACGCCCATGATCCAGCTGATCCAGCATGTCCTCAGCGACCCCAAGGACACGACGAAGCTGACGCTGGTCTTTGCAAACAAGTCGGAGGACGACATTATTCTGCGCTCGGTCCTCGACGACTTTGCGCGGAAGCACCCGACCCGCCTCACGGTGCACTACGTCGTCGACAAGGCCTCGTCGGCGGACTGGAAGGGCGACGTCGGCTATGTCACCAAGGAGCTGGTGCAAAAGTACCTGCCGGCGCCCTCCAAGGACGGCATTCTCGTCAGCGTCTGCGGCCCCGACCCGATGGTGAAGTCGATCAGCGGGCCCAAGGCGCCCGACTACAGCCAGGGCGAGGTCGGTGGCATCTTCAAGGAGCTCGGCTACGCGCCGAAGCAGGTGTTCAAGTTCTAGTCTCTCATCCGCCAAGCTTCCCTGCCCTTTTGCGCACGCTGCTGCCGCCGCTGCTGCCGCCGCTGCCGCCGCCGGCAGGTGGCAATAAAGCACAACAATGGCAGCTTCGCTCGGAGCGACTGTGTCTGTGCGTGTGCACAGAGACCCCCTACGGCGGTGGTGGCGACAACCAGTGAGCGGCGAGTCGGACCGGCGTGCCCCCCACCCCATCCCGCTGGCTATTTGCGCTGTGCTGCGCGCTCTTCTCTTCACAGAACACTGTCGCGCGCCTTTCAGCTGCATTCGCCGGACTTCCAGAATTCACAGCGGACCCGCCTTATCTGCTCGCACCAGACGAGCGCAGAAGCCACCGGCGGCGCCTCTCGATGTGGACGCGCCTGCCGATGGGCGAGCGCGAGCAGCAGGAACGGCAGCGTGGAGCGCACGGACTGCTCGCTGGAACGCCACCGCCTATGTCGCCGCCGCCTATGTCGCCGCTGGCGCCCTCGTTGCCGGCAGTAGCAGAGTCGGTGGAGATGGAGGCACTGCGCGGTGCGGCCGGCTCCCGCGGCAGCAGCAGCGACGGCTCGCAGCAAAAGGCGCCGGCCAGCCCGTTGGCGCGGGCGGCCACGTTCGACGACGCGTCGACGGCGGTGGAGGATGAGCTCCAGCAACAGCCGCAGCACCACGTCAAGATTCCGTATGGTGGCGGGCAGTGGTTCTCGCTGAAGAAGCTGTGGCGGTTCATGGGGCCGGGCCTGCTCGTCAGCCAGGCGCTGCTGGACCCGGGAAACATCGAGAGCGACATATCGCAGGCGGACACGTCGGGGTACAAGCTGCTGTGGCTGCTGCTCGTTGCGCACCTCGTCTGCATCGTCGTGCAGTCGCTGGCGGCCCGGCTCGGGGTGATCACGGGGCGGCACCTGGCGCAGCTCATCCGGCAGCAGTACCCGCTGCCGTTTGCAGCGGTGTTCTGGCTGCTGAGCGAGCTGGCGATTATTGGCGCGGACATCCAGGAGGTCATTGGCACGGCCACGGCGCTGCACATTCTCACGACGATCCCGATCTGGGCGGGGGTGGTCATCACGGCAGTAGACTCGTTCCTGTTCCTCTACGTGCAGCGGCTGGGCGTGCGGGTGACCGAGCTGGTGTTTGGGCTTATGATCACAACGCTGGCGGTGTGCTTCTGGGTCGAGATGGTGCTGATCAAGCCCTCGGCAAAGGACATGTTCACGGGCATGTTTGTGCCGCGCATCCCGCGCGGGTCGGTCGTGCAGGCGGTGGGCATCGTCGGGTGCGTGCTGATGCCGCACAACCTGTACCTGCACTCGGCGCTGGTCGGCAGCCGGAAGCTGGACCGCCGGGACGGCACGCGTGAGGGCGCCATCCGCGAGGCGATGCGGTACTTTCGCATCGAGACGTCGGCCAGCCTGATGTACGCGTACCTGATCAACATGGCCGTCGTGGTGGTGTTCTGCAGGGCGTTTGAGGTGATGCGCGCGGAGGGCGTGCCGTACGTGGCCAGCCTGGCCGAGGGCGCGACGGTGCTGTCGCACGTGCTCGGCAGCGGGTCCAAGTATGTCTATGCGATCGGGCTGCTGGCGATCGGGCAGTCGACGACGATGACGGGCACGCTCAGCGGGCAGTACGTCACGGAGGGGTTCTGGAACATGCCGGTCAAGCCGTGGCAGCGCGTGCTGATAACGCGGGCCATCTCGCTGGTCCCCGCGCTGGTGGTTGCGCTGGCGGCGGCGGCGCACATCGACCTCCTGAGCGAGATCATCAACGTCATCCAGGCGGTTGTGCTGTCGTTTACGATAATCCCGCTGCTCAAGCTCCAGGCGCACGCCGAGATCGTGGGGCCCGAGTTTGCCTTTGGCCGGGCCGGGAAGGCCGCCGCCGCCGCGCTGACCGTGGCGATAATCGCGCTCAATGCGTATATGGTTGCCAGCGTCATCCCGCTGGACTCGGCCGGGATGTACGTGGCCATGGTCGCGGTTGTCGCCGTGTACGCGCTGGTGCTGTCGTACACGGCGCTGTTCCCGCTTCGGTGCGCGCGGGACCAGCGCGTGATGGTCGACCGCGCGCCGGTGGCCGTGCGGTGGCTCTTTGGCCGCGCCGCGCCGCGCTGACTGGGGCTGTGTGTGTGTGTGCGAGACATGAGCGGTAGGTAAACCAAGAGCAGCGCTTTCATTGCACATTGACAGAGCAAGGGGCGCTTAGAGAAGGCGGGCCAAGGGGGAGAAGAGAAAGAGAGGAAAGACCCCCCCGGCGAGCGAGGACGCGCGTCTAGAGCGTGTCGACGTTGCCGAGGTCGCTGTTGGCCTGCTGCACGCGTTTGTACATGGACTTCTCGCCGTGGCGGATCCAGTTGCGCGGATCGTAGTACTTCTTGTTGGGCGTGTCGTCGTCTTCGCCCTTGCTGAGGTCGCCGACCTGCTGCATGAGCCTGTCCTTGTTGTCGAGGATGAACTCGCGGACGCCGGCGAGGTAGGCGTACTGCGTGTCGGTGTCGACGTTCATCTTGACCACGCCGTTGTTCACGGCCGTCGCGATCTCCTCCTGGGTCGAGCCGGAGCCGCCGTGGAAGACCAGGTACAGCGGGTGGTCGCTGGCGGAGCCGATCTTCTCCTTGACGAACCGTTGGTGCTGCTCCAGAAGCTCGGGCCTCAGCACCACGTTGCCGGGCTTGTAGACGCCGTGGACGTTGCCAAAGGCGGCGGCGATCGAAAAGTACGGCGCGATCGGGGCCAGCGCCTGGTACACCTCGTAGACGTCCTCGGACGGCGTGTAGAGCGTCTCCTTGTCGGCGGCCTCGTTGTTGACGCCGTCCTCCTCGCCGCCGGTGATGCCAATCTCCATCTCCAGCCACAGCTTCATTGGCGCGCAGCGCTCAAAGTACTCCTTGGTCGTGGCGATGTTCTCCTCCTTGGGGTCCGCCGAGAGGTCGATCATGTGCGACGAAAACAGGGGCTCCTTGTGCTCCTTGAAGTACGCCTCGTCGGCGGCGAGCATGCCGTCGAGCCAGGGCAGCAGCTCGCGGGCGCAGTGGTCCGAGTGCAGGACCACGGGGACGCCGTAGTGCTTGGCAACCGCGCGGACGTGGTACGCGCCGGCGATGGAGCCCAGGATGGCCGCCTGCTGGTTCTTGTTGTCGATGCCCTTTCCGGCGTAGAACGCCGCGCCGCCGTTGGAGAACTGGATGATGATGGGCGTTTTCTGGTCGCGCGCCGCCTCGAGGGCCGCATTCAGCGTCGACGACGACGTGCAGTTGATGGCGGGGATTGCGAATTTGTGCTCCTGCGCATAGTCAAACAGCTTCTTCACGTTGTCGCCGGTGACGACGCCGGCCGGGACAATGTCGAGGACGCCCATTTTGCGGAGGACGGTTGGGTGCGGGGCGGGGGGGGGGAGCAGGGCGCTTGCCTTGTTGTACTATCAGATCTGGGGGCCTGCGAAAGTGGCGGGGACGGAGAAGGGCCCGGGCGCGCCACGCTAGGGCGCCCAGCGGCCCTTTTGTAATGTCGCCCGGTCCGGACTAGGGGGCCGCCGTCGGCATGATAAGGCAAGAGTGGCTTGCCTGCGCATCATGCGCGCACAGGCGCCCGTGGGCGATCGGCGGTCGCCGGGGCCCCGGGACCTCGCCAAGGTGACTATGCCCAGCGGACGGCGCACCTGCCGGCCGCTGGCCGCCCGCTCACTTGTACCGGAACGAGGGCAGCTTGGGCACCTGTTTGAAGTAGTACTGCGTGTCGCGGAGGGTGCAGCGCCGGGCGGTGCGCACCAGCCCGCCAAAGTTCTCCCGCCGCTCGACGCAGTCGTCCTCGGCCGCGTCGTAGTACCACCGGTCCTCAGCGCGCCGGTCCGAGGCGTCCTTGACCCGCCGCTCGACGCGCCCAAAGCACTTGCTGTGGAAGAGCGTCCACGCAAGGTGGTGCCGCCAGTTCCGCGCGCGGCCCTCGTGCCCGTCCACCTGCGCAATGTCACGGAGCAGATCGCTAATCGTGTGCGACGTGCGTGCCGAGAAGACCATCGTCTCGATGACGACGTCAATCAGACTGGCGCCCGCCGCAAGCTCGATCGGCTCCTCCGGCCGCGTGGTCAGGAACACCTCGGTCTCGCTGTCGATCGAGTCTGCAAGGCCCTCGCTGGGATCCACGATCCCCAGTAGCTCACGCAACGACGCCATCATCTCGTCGTCCGGCTTCTCGGCCCTGCCGCCTGCCGCCGTGTCGCGCGCTGCCCGGACCTGCTTGGTGTGTTCGCCGGCGCTCTTGCGGGGCTTGCGCTGCTTTGGGGCGCCGGTGGCCTTGGCTGCTTTGGCCGCCGTGAATGGCGGCGACGGCGGCGGCACAGCGTTCTCCTTGTCGACCGCGGCATTTTCCTTTGCCTGCGAGAGGCCGCCTGCTGGCGCTAGCTTGGTTGCTGCCAGTGCGTTTGCTGCTTTGGCGCACATCGCGTCTGCCTCCAGCACCCCAGCCGCCAGTTCCGGCGTGGCAGGCTGCGGCGTTGACGGCAGCGGCAGCGGGCTGGCAACCAGGGGCCGCATGGGCGTTACTGATTCGATGTCAACGGTGTCGGGCAAGTCGTCCGCGCACTCCCCGTCGGACTCGGAGCCAAACATGTCAGATAGCGCGTGGACCGGCGGCGGGGACGACGGCGGCAGGCCATCCAGCAGCAAAAGTTGCTGCGCCAACTCGGGCTGCTTGCCGTCCGCGCAGAACAGGCCGGTTTCCGAGCAGCCGACAAGCGTGTCTGTCGAGTTTTGATACAGCTCGCTGCCGCTGCTTGCAAGAATGCGCGCGCGCTTGTGCTGTGGACCGCCCAGCCCGTCGTCCGCATCGGCGGCGTGCTTGCGCACTGGCTCCGGCCACCAATCTTCGGCCTCGTCGTCAGCAGCCGCGTCTGCAGAGACGGCCGCCGAAGGCGCGCGGAACCTGTACCGGATGCCCACAAAGTTCAGCTCGTCCTCGCCCTGGAGCTCGACGCTGGCACCGCAGCCATGCAGCGTGCCATTGACGCGCACCCCATTCATTCCGAACACGCACAGCTCGTAGCGCCCACGGCTGGTCCTGGCAATCTCCGCGTGCTTGCGCGATATTGTCGTTGCCGCGCTCCCGATCTGCACCATGCTCGCGCTGCTGCGCCCGATGCTCACCGCCCGGTCGCACATGCCGACAATGACCTTGTCCGCCAGCAGCCCCCTCCAGCCATCGTCGCTCGCCAGCGCTGCCTTGGCCGACGCTGCCCTGGTCGGCGCCTCCTTGGCCGACGCCGCGTCGGCGCCGACTCTGGCGCCACGAGAAACCAGCAGCGCCATGCCCGTGCCTTGCGTGTGCGCGGAGAGCGAATATGTGTCCCTGAAGCCTCGGGAGAGCGTGTGCGACTGTGCTCGGGCAGAGGCAGGAAAGCGGGCGCTCAGACAAGGAGAGCGGGATGCCGCGCGCCTGGTCCCGGGAAGGCGACCCTGGGCGCCAGCCCGCCACCAGCCACTGCGGCGCACGCCAGGCAGGCGTTTCTGGCCCGACGACGCGACGCGCCCGGCGCCCCCACGCGTCGCCACGCGCGCGGCGAGAGACATTGGCCGCCCGCCGAGTCACGTGCGCAACTGGTGGATGGGCCAATGGCGGCCGCGCAGGCAGGGCCATGCGCTTGGGGGGGCCGCGGCCGCCCCCTACTCCCGGGCCTCCCTGCCGCCCGCCGTATGCGTCGTATCTGTGCGCTGGTCGTGGCTTGCGTGTGTCGCCCCCGTGTTCTTGCTTTGCTCTGGCCGTTGTCAGCTGGCTAGAATTCGCCCGCTTCCCGCGTCTCTTCCTCGGCCCCGGCGACGCAGCCGGGCACTTCTGCGAATGGCGGCGCAGCTGTACAAGACGCACACCGGCCAGCTGTTCCATGCCGGGTCGATAGTGATTATCAACGTCGGGCTGCCGGCGCGGGGCAAGACCCACGGCTCGCGGTCGCTTATCCGGTACATGAACTGGCTGGGCGTCAAGTCCCGGTCGTTCCACATGGGCCAGTACCGGCGGCGCCTGTACGGGGCGGACATCTCCGCCGACTACTTTGACCTGGGCAACGACGGCATGGCTGCTGCGCGGACGCGCGCCGAGGACAGCTGCATCCAGGACATTATCAAGTACCTGACCACGGGCGGCGGGCAGCTCGCGGTATTCGATGCCTCGAACCTGGGCGCGGCGCGGCGGCGGCTGATCCGCGACACGTTCGAGGCGCAGCAGATCCGGCCGCTGTTCATCGAGTACATCTGCGAGAACGAGCAGATCGTCGACGAGAACATCCGCAAGGTCAAGATCACATCGCCCGACTACATCACCATGGATCCCGACGCGGCGGCACGCGAATTTAAGGAGCGCATCGCGCGCATGGAGCCGTACTACGAGACGATCGAGGATGACGACCTGAGCTATATCAAACTGTACAATGTCGGCGAGCACCTTGTTGTCAACAACATCCGCGGGTACCTGCAGTCGCGGGTGGTGTTCTACATGATGAATCTGCACATAGCCGAGCGCACCATCTACCTGGCGCGCAGCGGCGAGTCAAGCAACGAGGGCTCGTACAAGGCTGACGCGCCGCTGTCCAAGGCCGGGCACATGTACGCGCAGCGCCTGCGGGACGCGGTCGCTTGCCGCATCGAGGAGCGCAACAAGCAGGTGATGGCCAAGTCCGGCGTCGACATGTCGGACCGCACGCTCAAGGTGTGGACGTCGACACACGTGAAGAGCTACCAGACGGCAGAGTACTTTGCCAACCGCGACAACGTGTCCGTGCGCCGCCGCATGCTGCTCAAGGGGCTCAACCCCGGCGTGTGCGAGAACCTGTCGCTGGACGAGGTCAAGGAAAAGTTCCCTGGCGAGTACCAGTCGTACCTCCGCGACCCGTATCACCACCGCTACTCGCTGGCCGAGTCGTATCACGACGTCTCGGTGCGCCTGGAGCCGGTCATTCTGGAGCTGGAGCGCGAGCGCGACGACATCCTCATCATCGCTCCCGAGTCGGCGCTGCGCTGCATCTACGCGTACTTTGCGCCGCAGGGCCTGCCCGACTCGCTCATCCCGACGCTTGCATTCCCGCGGTCCATCTTTGTCGAGCTGACGCCGACGGCATACGGCTGCAAGGAGCGCCGCATCGGCGTGTCACCCAACTGCAGCCAGCCTTAGACACGGCGGCGCTGGTGCCCCACAGCGACCGTAGCACGCGAGCGCTGCCGCCCGGAAACCGAGTCCGCGTCGCACACATCCATCCCATAGAAGTATGCTGTGCACCCCGGGACGTGGGCCGTGGCGTTCTTTGCGCTCTAGCTCTTACTACACACATATCCGCACACACATAGGCCTTGGATAGCGTCTCCGCACCATGCCGCCGAAACGGCCGCGGAACCTTCGCAGTGGCGGGCGCGGCGCCGCCGATTGGGGCGACGTCGCCGATCAGCAGTCCCCAGCAGATACTCCCGCGCCAGCAGATACTCCCGCGCCAACAGGGTCGTTGGCAGGCGGCAGCTGCAACAACAGCGGCGCAGGGGGGGCGGACGTCGATGTGGCCGACCTGCTCGAGTTCCGGAAAGCCCTCCACCAGCGGCAGCGCGGGATCGGAGCCGATCTGCTGGCCAGGGGCGAGCGCAAGGGCAAGCAGATGAAGAAGCAGCACGCTGGCGGCGACAACGATGGCGCCGACGACGGCGACAACAACAACAGTGCCCGCAACGCCAGCAATGGCGATGACGGTCGCCAGGCCGGGGCGCTGACAATGGCGCGGTCGCTGGAAGGCGCGTTTACCGTGCAGACAAACAGGCTGGATGCGAATAAGCACATGATGGAGTACATCGAGAGCGAGATGCGCAAGCGCCAGAATGGCGGCGACAGCGCCGGCGATACCTGCGAGGACGGCGAGGCCGCTGGCGCATCGGGGCCGGCCGCCGCAGACGATCTCTACCAGATCCCGCAGCACCTCCGGGTTATCGCCGAGCGGCCAGTGGCGGAGGGCAACGTCGCCATGGCGGCCAAGATGCTGACCTCGATCCAGGAGGTCGACCTCGGCGCCGGGGCCAAGGCGAGGACCGCCCGGGCCACGGAGAAAGCGCTCGAGCAGCAGGCGCAGGCCCATGTGCCCGCCGGCAGCGGCCCGCCTGAGCAGCCCCAGCAAGGAGGCACATGGTACCGGCGACAACACGAGCCGCCCAGCCGCTCGGCAAAGGCCAGCGACGATGCAGTGCTGCAGCGGTTCAAGAAGCGCATGCGTCGGTAAGCGGCGGGCACCGACCACCAAGCTGCAAGGTACCAAAATGCTTTATTCGCTGTGCGCAGAGGCCCCCGAAGAACGCTGCCAAAGGCCGACGTTGTATGAGTTAGTATTGCCAATGTACTCTCCCGCAGAGAAGCTCCTTGGGCTAACAGGGCTGCCATAGAGGGCCATCTAGGGCAATAAAAGAGGGGCGGGGGCCAAAGAAGGGGGGAGTAGCATGGCGACCAGCCAGCAGACTCGCCGGGGAGCGCTCATGGCCTGGCGCCTTCGGGCTCGCTGGCCTTCTCTCTGACAGGGTCAAAGTACGGGTGGCTCATGGCCTCCTTGGCGGTCAGGCGCTCCATGTGGTCGTAGCGAAGTAGCCGGTCGAGGAAGTCGATGGCCTCGGGCGACACAAAGCGCTGGTTCTCAATGGTTATAAACTTGTGCCAGCTCTTCCGCGGGTACGTGCCCAGGATCTTGTCGTACTGCTCGTCCAGCTCGATGTTGTACTTTTTCAAATACGCGTGCAGGGCCTCGGTTCCCAGAACCTTGGCAATCTTGACCAGCTGGTCGGGGTTGTCATGCCCGTGGAAGAACGGCTCCTTGCGGAAGATCATGCTGCCAAACATGCACCCAAGGCTCCACATGTCCAGCGAGTAGTCGTAGGGCGTGTAGTCCACCAGCAGCTCGGGCCCCTTGAAGTACCGCGACGCCACGCGCACGTTGTAGTCCATGCCCGGGTGGTAGAACTCGGCCAGCCCCCAGTCGATCAGGCGCAGCGTGCGCTTTTCGTGGTCGATCATCACATTGTGCGGCTTGACGTCGCGGTGCATGATGCCGCGCGAGTGGGCAAAGTCGAGCGCCTTGAGCAGCTCGTAGATGTAGAAGCGCACGTCGTAGTCGGTGAACATTGGATATAGCACCTTAAAGTCCGTGTTGTTCACAAACTCGGAGATCAGCGCCGGCGTCTTTGACTGCGGATCCCTGACCACATCGTGAAGTTGGATAATGTTTGGCCCGCCCGAGAGGTTCTGCATGATAAGGATCTCGCGCTTGATCTTCTTCTTCTTGACCGGCTTCAGCACTTTGATCACGCACATTTGGTCGTTCGAGGCGTTGACGCCCTCAAACACCTCCGAGTACTTTCCGCGGCCAATCTTCCGCACGATCTCGTAGCTCTCCTGCGAGCCCCACTCGATCTGCAAGTTGTCGTAGTCCCAGTATGACTGCGGCATGTTTGCGTTGACGCCGGCGTAGACGCGCGACTGGGTCACCACCTGACCCGCCTCGTTGGTCTGCACCTCGCCCGAACCCGCCTGCATCTGGGGTGCTGCTTTTGCCTGTGCGCTGCGCTTGAGTCTGCCGAATACGGCCCGATAGCCGTCGGACGCGCGCTCTGCCGTCCCACTACCGGTGGTGCTCGCGCTCGGGGCGATTACTGCGGTGTCGACGCTCGACGCACTACTTGCAGGCACATGGCCGGTGTCCACGAGTTGGCCCACGGGTTTAGTGCTGGGGCCGAGGTGTCCGATGTATGGCTGCACCAGCCAGCAGAGGAGGGGAATCGCCACCGCAAGCACGTATATGTTGGTCAGAAGCGGCAGGGGGCGCATGCCCCTGGCCCGCCACCACGGCCGGGATCCAGCAGCCACCATCAGCGAGTGCGGCAGGAGCGGGTGGAGGCCAAGATGTTACAGAGAATATCGCGCGCGCGCGGAGCAAAGGCGATGGGCGTGCGGCGGCGAGGAGAAGAGCGCGGGAGAGGAGAACTGCGACCACGCCGGCACGGACAGCGCACAGCGTAGCAACAGGGGGGGGCGTCGGCGAGGCAGAGTGGTGGCCTGTCGCCGGGTGCTGCTCTTGGCGGCGGCGACTTAAAGGAGGGGGCGGGCAGTACTGAAAGGGAGGACGCGCCCTTGACGGACCAAGTACAAAAGGCAAGGAATAGGAGGCCCTTTGTAAGGGCGACGGACGGCGGGCGCGGCGAGCTAGGGCGCATGCATAGGAGGCGGGGCAGTGCGAGTAGGAGAAAGCAGGCAGCCGTGCTCTGCGCGATCCGCGACTGGCGGCAGCAGGAGCAGCAGCAGGTCCGGTCCCCAAGAATGAAGGGCCGACGCTGGCGCCCCCAGGCCGACGGAGGTTGCTGGTGGGCGCCCCGTGCGGGCACGCTCGGCAGTGGCTGCGTGCTACTGCCAGCGCCGGGGGACCCTGCCAGGGTGTGTGCGGGGGCCGGCACGCAGACTGTCTGCTGCAGACGGCGCTCCACGGGCGCCTGGGCATGGCTGCGACTGCAGCGCCTGGCAGGGTAGTAATTGGCAGCGCACTCACCCCCGGGCGGACGGGGCCAGCGACGGCCCTTGCCTTCAATGCCGCCTCCGCCAAAGCTCGCTGGCGAGAATTGCGCTTGGACGAATCAGATGATCCGCGCAGAATTGAGAGATCCTTACCGCTAAACAAAGACCGACCGACAGCAGCCGCACAAGCGCAAATCAACAAAGAAACGAAATGGTGCGCGCCGGAGAGCCAAGCGAGCTAGAGGCCGCCCATCGCGAAAACCACGGAGGCCAATTTCGCGATTCGCGGAGCACGGTAGAAAAACACTGGCAACCAGCTCGACTCGAGCTGCGCGCCGCTGCCGAGTCCCCCTGCTCACAAGCTCCGGTGCTGCCTGGGCCTGTATGTGCCCAGGTCCGGACATGGGGACTGGCGGCCGTCTGCACGCGTGTTCTGTTCTGCTTGGCGCCATTTGCTGCTGTCCCTGCACACATATTTTTGCATCTCTGCGCCGAGCCAGTGCCCCCGCCGGGCCAGCAGGCATTTGATTCCCTTTCACCGCGCAGCAACCCGCTATGGACGCAATCCTGGAGTGGGCGACGCACTTCTACTGCGCAGCAGACGACCACGAGATGCTCGCCGACCTCCTCCCGCTGCGCGCGCGCGCGGCTGGCGCGGAGCCGGCGCCGGCCGAGGCGGAAGCCGCTGCTGGCAATCTCGCGGGCGACCGCCAGCCGCTGCACCTTGCATTTTACCGGCTCCGGAAGGCGGCGGCTGAGCTGGGGCCGTCGTATCTCGGGCTGGACGAGACGGAGGAGATGCTCGACAGCCGGCAGCCTTGGGCGTCGCCGCTCAACCTCCAGCGGATGGCGAAGCGCGCGCACACCGCCGGTGTCGACACGCGATCGCACTCTGGCGCTGCTGCGACCGGCGACGCCCAAGATGCCAGCCCTCTCGAGCCGTTCTCGTCGCCGTTCAGCAGCCCGCCGCGTGCTGCTCAGCCGCGCGCAGTGCGGAGCGCTGACCGGGCAGCCGCCAAGGCGCTGGACGTCCCCGCCATGGTGCACATGCTCATTACCGTCGAAGGCGCCCGCCGGCACTTTGCCGCAGAGTTCCTGAGTCGAAGGAACGCGCAGGGCTCGGTGGCCGAGCAGTCCGAGCGCTGGCAACACCACTTTGCAAAACGCAACATCGCCGCAGAGACAAAGTTTGAAAACATCCTAATCGCGCTGAAGGAGCTGGTCGTCCTTCGGGCTGTCGTCGATCACGGCGTCACTCGGATCGGGGAGCTGAAGCAGGTGCTAGGCCACATGGACGCCGAGCAGCACCCGGAGCCACTGACCGCGCCGCGGGTGGCTGTGCAGCGCGATTTCGACGCAGCGCAGTGCCTGGCGGTCCTGAACTTGATGTTTCCGCTGGACCTGCTCGGGATGGACACGCACTGCTCGGCGAGTACGGGCAGATGGCAGCAGCGCTACGCCCGGCCGCTGCAGCATGTGCCCAGCCCGCGCATGCAGCTGCACCAGCTGCTCTGCGAGGTCGAGGCTTGGGTCAGCGGCGACGAGCGGGTAACTGTCTCCGTGGGGTCCGCCCTGCTCCACAGCGACAGCAGCAGCGGCGACGGCGACAATGTTGATGGCGCTACCACCGACGAGCACCGCGCCAAGCGCGCGCGCACTGACCGGGCGCACACGCCCGCCAACTGCCCGACATGGCTGGCCGCGGCCCGGGGCCTAGCGTGGGGCCAGCTGAAGCAGAGCTGTATAACCTATCTGCGCGATGCGCAGCAAAAGATCACGGACCACTACCAGGCAATACACCCATGGGCCACAGGCCCGGGGGCGATAGGCTCCGCCCCAGTGACGGTGCCAGAACACCTGGGCGAGCTTGGGGACGAGGGCCTGCGCATTGCCAGGGCGATCCAGGGCGAGAACGGGCATCTGCTGGAGGAGGTGATGCGCCAGGTGAGCTGCGGCACGCCCGTCCTTGAGCGCATTGCCCGCCACTCGCGGCTGATAAAGCTGCGGTTTTCGCCCTACGCCGCATACGACGCGCTGGCGCGGCTGGGCGCCAGTAGCTAGAATTCACTTCCTCAGCTTGTCAACATGCACCACAAACACGCATATGGAGTACCTTTGGCAGACCACTTGTGATGTACAACCTGGGGTGCGGATGGGGGCTAACTGCTGCGGCTTCCTGGCGTCTCTGCGACGAGTCGGTGCCCGGCCAGGGCCGCCAGCCCACTGTCCACGGCGTCCAGGAGCGCAACGAGGTTCTTCGCGACCGCGGCCACCTCGCCGCGCCAGTGCTCCGCCTCGGAAAGGCGACCAGGACCTGCGCCTGCTGGGGTTGCGCTTGGTCTAGGCGCCAGTACCCCGATCGGCTGCGAGCCCTTGGCAACAGTTTCATTCGCCGTGTCCAACGGAGGCTGTGGCGGTGGCCGCGCGTGGCGGCTGGGCAGCACCAACTCGCTTGGTCCAGCATCGGCTGCCGCAAGCATGGGGGCTGTGCCCGCGCCATCTCGGTGCCGTGACGCGTCCCGCGCCTCGCCATACCGGCCGTCCAGCACGCGCCGCGCCGCGTCCTCGGCAGGCCAGTCCTGGGAGTTGCTGGTCGCAGGCAGCGGCCCTCGAGACCGGGAAGCCGCCGCATCCGTCCGCAGAGAGCCGCTTGCCTCGCGGGCACTTTGCTCGATGGCCTCGCGGTGGCTGCGCGCGCTGTACGACGCCGATCGCCGGGGAGCCCGGCGCGGGCCTCCGTCGCGGGAGCCCGGCGCCTGGCCGTTTTTGGTGGAGCCGCTGCCCAAGTGGCCGTTTACGTGTTCGTGTTCGTGCTCATCCTCGTCCTCCTCGCGCAACGCCCAGCTGCTGGACGCACGCCGGGCGGTGCCGGCCGCGCCTGCCGGCCCACTCGCGTGCGCATGTTCGCGGCGTTGCTCGAGCGGCGATATCGGCACAAACATGCGGGCGGTATGGTGCGCTTTGACTCCGTCCAGCTGCGACTTGGCAAGGTCGCGCGACGCTGACATTCGGATGGAGGGCAGCGACGTCGCCGCGCTGAGAATGTGGACGGCCGAGAGGCCCTGCGCCCGGTGCGCATAGTCCAGTGGTGCATGTGCGCTGGTGCCCGTCGCCGCATGGCTGCTCGCAGCAGATCGCTGGCCCTCGAGCTCAGAGACCGCTGCCGCCGCTGCCGCCGCAGTGGTGGGCGATGTGGGCGGCGAGGAGAACCGCGACCGGAACCGCTGCGGAGCCTCGGCGCCCGGCACATGCAGGGATTCTTCGCTTGCCTCGACGAGACTGGGCATGCTCTCAGCAAGCAGGCCCGACTTGAATTTGTCGCCGTTTAGCCGCAGGAGCCGCAGCGTGGCCATCGCATCGCGCAGCTTTGACGGGTAGTTCAGGCTTGACTGCGACGAGCTGGGGCTGGCGGCGTAGCTGGGATTGCCATGGCGGAGGCGCGGCGCAGCCGGCGTGTCGGCATCACCGGCACTGGCAAGCTGCTGCTGGGACGCTGAGCGGCCTAGCGACGTGGGCTGTGCGCTGCCATCCGCCGTGAGCTCGTCGGCGGTATCGAGGTGCACTGACCAGCGTCCGCCTTCGGCCACCCGGCCCAGACCAGCAGTGCTGGTGTCGACCCAGAGGAGCCCGTCGTTCCCGGACGCGTCGCTAGCAGCGCGGTCCCCAATGTGCGGACTGGCCGCCGCCGATCGGCTCCTCCCACCGCCGCCGCCCTGCCCAGGCGCAACGTGGATTCCGCGTAGGTGCTTCTTGATCGCAGCAGGAAAGGCATCGACAGTCACCCTGCGCGAGCCCTTCTGGCCACCGGGCTCCTGCTGCTGGACAGCCGGCCCGCTGCGCAGGGCCTGCTCCACAGCAGGCCCTGCGGTCTGTCCAACTGGCAGGGCCACTGGCGGCCGCCGGGAGTCGACACCTATGTGCTGCGACGCGCTGGCGTGCTCGCCCGCGGGGCGTCCGGCTGCCTCGACCAGCAGCGCATTGTCAGGCGCCTCCGCGGCGGGGCCCGGGCCGTGTTCGCGGCGGGCGAAGCGGTGGCGGCGGCGGCGACTGCTCGTGTGCGCCGGCTCCGGCGACGCCGAGCTGAGATCCAAGGGTGATGTGGTGAGGCTGTTGGCCTTCCTGTCGTCTCTGCTGCCGCGCACGCCCAGCCAGCGCCGCCGTACACTCTCGGACACGAGCCGGAGCCTGCCATGGCGCGCAAGCTCATTGTAGCCCCGCTTCTTCTTGCCATCGGCCGCCATGGCGATGTACTCATGGTCGTCCTCGGCCTCGATGGCTGTGATGCGCATGGTTGGGATCTCGGTGCTGGGCGACCGGGCGGCGTCGAGGTTGAGACTGCGCCATGTGGTGCTGCCGTCGGCGCGGGTAGCGTCGGCCGGGCCGCTTGCTGTGGTGCCGGCGGCCCTTGGGACGCGCATGCGCAGCGCATCGTCGTCGTCGCCGTCGTCCGAATTGTCTGACACGGCGCGGAATAGCTGCCGGACGAACAAGGGCTCAAAGTCTGGCGTCGCTGGACTGCCGCTGTTGCTCGGCGACGCCTGCTCAGCCGCGCGGGCCACCGCCACACTGCCGGGGCCGTGGCCACTGCGCCGGCGAAGCCGCCGCCGCACGGCGTCTCCGCTCTGGCGCGGTCCGCGCAAAACGTCTTCTGCACTGCTGGCGCGCGTCCCGTGGCTGTTGCCATTGGTGTTCCTGCTGCTCTGGTGCAGGCGTAGCGAGTCCACGGTCGACGCGTGTGTTGCGACGTCCTCGGGCACGGCCGAGCGCGCGTTGCTCAAAAACAGCGACGAGTGCGAGCCATAGCCGCCTTCGCCATCGCTTGCCACCGAGAAGCGGTCAAAGTTCCAGGACTCGGCGATGCTCGCTTCTGATGTGCTTTGCATTGCGTCGTTGCCGTCGGGGAGGTCCTTGTCTTCGGGGCGCGCGGTCCGGGCCCACTCGTTGTAGCGGGATATCAGGTCCGAGACTCTGGCGGCGTGCTTGCCGCGGCCGGCGCGCACAAACTTGTTGTGCTTGAGGAGGTCGTGGGCGGACGGCCGCCGTGAGACGTCGACCTCTAGGCAGCGGGCGACAAAGTCGCGCATCTCTTTGGTGGCCTGCTCGGGCGACAGCTGCTTGGGGCCCTTGCGAGGAATGAGAAACAGCGCGCGCTCGGGGTCCTCGTCGGCGTAGGGCGGGACCCCCGTGGCGATTTCGTACGCGGTGATGCCCAGCGACCAGATGTCGGCCTTGAAGTCGTAGAACTGGCCTTTCTGGATGACCTCGGGGGCCATCCAGTACGGCGTCCCGACGAACGAGTACGACTTTGCCGACGCCTGCATGACCTGCCGCGCGACGCCAAAGTCGCACAGCTGCACAACGCCCTCGTCGGTCACCAGCACGTTGGCGGCCTTGACATCGCGGTGCATGATCCCGGACGAGTGGAGGTAGTCCAGCGCCAGCAGGACGCCGTGCATGATGCTCGACGTGTACTTTTCCTCGACGGGTCCGGCGCGCATGAGCTTGTGGATACTGCCGCCCGAGGCGTACTCCATGACGATCCACATGCGCGACGACTCGATGAACGACCCGTAGTACTGGGCGATGTGTGGCGAGTGCAGCTGCGACAACAGGTTTATCTCGCGCTGCATGTCGCCAAAGTCATCGTCATTGTCGAGATTGAGGATTTTAATCGCCACTGTCCGGTTGGTCACCGTGTCGCGCCTATTGTGCCTGGGCGAGGTGCGGCGCGCCACCCAAAAACAAACAAGAGCCATGCTCCCCATTAGCGGACCATTCTGCGGAGACGCGGGCTGCAGCGGACCGCCCGCCACGCCCGCCAGCAGCAGCAGTAGCGGCAGCGGCAGTGGCAGCAACAGCGGCTCTTCTGGAACCGCGGGATCCGGCGCGCACTGGCAACGGTGCGACACTGGCCACACTTACCCACGGTACACCACGCCGTAGGCGCCGCGGCCAACCAGCTCCTGCTTCTCATAGCGCTGAGCTGTCAGGGGCGTGTTCATTACACCTCATTACACGGGTGGTGACAGAGGCGCGCAGGGGTTCGTTGGCGCGCGCCGGGAGCCAGGGCCGGGAGCCAGCACCACGAGGCGTGCGGCAGCTGCGCCCAGGGCTGGGACTGCGTCGGGAGCGTGCACGCGTGTGCCAGGAGGGGCGCGCCTGGCAGGGAGCAACAGACAGACCGACGGTGCCTTCAGAGGAGCGAAATGCCACGTTTCCTGGGCGAATGAGGGGGTGCGAGGATACGAGACGACAAGGACGCGCAACAAGAGCAGAGCGCAACCATGCCTGCTGCCCGAAAGGGGGAGGGCGACGAGACGACAGCTGCCGGCCGGGCATGTGCCGCTTCGATTGTGGCTGGGCGGGCTGCCAGGCGCTGGCGCCGTCGCGCCTGCATTGGCGGCGGCCGCGTGGCGATCGGGCTGGTGGCGGCTTTCCCTCGCCCTCCTGTCTCTGTGCTGGACGTGCTTGGCTCGATGGGCATCAATGACAGATGGACATCAATGACATTTTCAAGGAGTCGGTCACAAGCACCACGCTTGGCGGGAGCCGGAGCAGGCGCAGGGTCGGCGCCGCGCCTAGCCTGCGCGAGCTGAAGGAGGGCGGCTACGGAATCGTCGTCAATGGTGGCGAGGCGCCGGCCAAGCGCGCGCGCATTGGCGACGACGACAGCACTGGCAGCGCCGGCGGTAGCGACGACGACGAGGGCGGGCGCTTCTTCTCGGATGGGCTGACGGCCGCAGAGAAAGGAGTGATGGCGTGGGTGGACCGCATGGAGGAGATGGACGACGCGCTGGACCGTGCGGCGGTGCAGCGGCTGGTCGTGCGGCTGGAGCGCGCAGTGTCCAAGAACACGGAGGACCGGATCGCGCACGCACAGGCCCCGGAAAAGTTTGCCGAGTCCGAGGCCGAGCTCGACGAGGCGCTCCAGCGACTGCTCGTGCTGGCCAACGACGTCCAGCAGCTCACGGTCCTCGACCAGCTGGGCGCCGTACCCACGCTGGTTGGCCTTGTGGCGCACGAGAACGCCGACATTGCGCTAGATGTCATCCAGCTGGTCGCGGAGCTGACCGCAGAGGACGCGTGGAGCCAGGAGGGCGAGTCGCAGGAGGAGCGGGCAATGGTCGTCGAGTTTGTCACCCGTATGGCGCAGAGCGAGCTCTTTGAAATGCTTGGCCAGAACCTGCGCCGGCTCGACGAGGGCTCCGAGTCGGCGGAGGGCGAGGCCGACCGGCAGGGCGTGTTCCAAACCCTCGCGCTGGTAGAGAACCTCGTGTCGCTCGACGTGCCGCTGGCCGAGCGGGCGGTCGGGGCCATGGGCCTGTTGGCCTGGCTGCAGGACCGGGTCTGCAGGACATACGCCGGCGACGGTACGCAGCCAGACGCCAACCGTCAGTACGCGGCCGAGGCCATGTCCGTTCTGCTGCAGGCCTCGCCTGCAATCCGCCACCAAGCCGACGGCGCCTTCATGGACGCGCTCCTGCGCTGCCTGGCAAAGTACCGCAAGCACACGCCAGACGACGGGATCGAAATGGAGTACCTGGAAAACATTGTCGACTCGGTGTGCATGCTGGTGACGACGCCCGCAGGCAAGCAGGCGTTCCTCGAGGGCGAGGGAGTCGAGCTCATGGTGCTCCTGCAGAAGCAGCAGCAGGTTGGCTGCCTGCTGTCGCTAAAGATACTGGACTATGCGCTATCGCCGCCGCCGCCGCCGCCGCCGCCCTCAGCGCCTGACCATAGCGGACCCGCCCGGGCGGATGGCTCTGCTGATGCCGACAAGGGGCCATGTGCCATTGCCCGGCGGTACATCGACGGCATGGGCATAAAGTACCTGTTTGCCATCCTTATGCACCGCGGCAAAGGCGACATGAAGAAGCTGCACAGGAAGCACCCGGAGAGCGACGAGCGCGCGGTCAGCTGCATTGCATGGCTCCTGCGCCTTACCGAGCGCGGGACACCGCTTCACTGGCGTGTGCTGGCAAAGTTTGTGCCGTCGCCGGCCGACCCGGTCAGCTGGAAGACACACATTGACCGGATAGTGGAGCTGAACATGGCTTGGTTTGAGCGAGTACGAGACGCAGACGATCGGTTTGGCCGCGACGACGACGGTGACGGCGACAGCGACGCCGAGGAGCGATACCTCAGCCGGATGGATGCTGGCCTGTTTTCACTGCAGATGGCAGACATTGTCATTGCGTTTGTGGCCGAAGAGGAGGAGCCTGGCCAGCGCATCGAGCAGCAGCTGAGGCGCAAAGGCCGGAGCATGGCGGCAGTCCGGAGCGAACTCGCCGAGTACATTGCGACAAGAACGGCCGACACGCTGGGCGCTGCGGGGCGCAGCAGCGGCGCGGACACTAGCGGCGCAGGGAGCGGGCTGTCCGGCCTCCTCCAGCAGCTGTGACACATGCGCTGCGCGTCAGGGCACACCCGCTGCGCATCAGGGCACATGCGCCTGACACAGCAATGACATGCGAGTAGCATCAATGATATAGCAAATGTCTCAGAAACGTACTGGATG
>JANBOI010000094.1:0-20603 GCA_027595825.1 Coemansia biformis
GGCGCACTCTCCTTGGCGACCTGCGCCTTGATGTTGCACAGCCAGCGCTGCCGGCACTGGAGATTGGTCCGGCCAGGCACCTGCTGGGCGACCTTGACCCACTGCCTGTCCTCGCCAAACTGCTTCACTGCCCGCTTGAGCAGCCTGTCCTCGTCGGGTGTCCACCGGGACGACGGGCCGCGCGGCCGCTTCGTGTCCAGGAACGCGTAGTTGAACTTTGGCTTGCTCACGTTGCGCGCCATCGACATCTGCACGCTTCCCGGGCTTGTCAGGTGTACCCCCGCCAGATGCTGCTGCTGCTGCGCGGCTGCGGCTGCGGCTGCCGCCGCTGGTCCCACCTGCTGTTGATGAACCCCCGCCGTGGGCTGTGCAGTCGCCAACACCGGGCGCGGCTGGGGCGGCGACGGCGCACGGTGCGCAAAGTAGCCCTGGGCCTGCGCGTACAGGCTGTGCGGCGACATTGGCGGCGCAGGCTGGAGCTGGTGCGGCGCTGCCGGTGGCTGCGGCGGCGGATAGGGGTGGTACTGCCGGGGGTGGGCATGCTGCCCGGCGCGCATCGTCGGCGACCGGGCATAGGAGGGCAGGCTGCGGTGCAGATCCGGGGAGGTCACCGTGTCGCTCGCCGGGGGGAGCGCATATGTGGTCGGGACGGGAATTGGCAAAGTTCTGGTGGGCGACGTCACGGACTGCGGGCCCTGCGACGGCGCAAGGCCCACCGGGGAGTTCTCCTGCGACCCTGGCGGCGACGGGTGGTGCGCGATCCCGAGCTGCGAGCGCGCAGTGGAGAGCGGCGGCGGGAACGAATGCGCATATGCGCTGCTGGGGGCGCTGCTGTAGCTCGGCGCAGCCCTCATCGGCACCCCACTGACCCGATATGCCTCCAGCGACTGCGCGCCGGCCGCCTCCATCTTGAACGAGGAGTCTGCGGGTGCCGGCTGCAGGTTCCGGAGCCCATAGGACGCAGGCATGGACGACAACGGGGGCGACGCTGGCCCGCCGCCCGGAAGTATCGCTGGTGGCGACTGGGCCATGTGCGAAATCGGGGGCAGAGCCGGGCGCTTGCGCATGGCGGGTTGCCACTGCACCTCGGTGATCAGCGACGTGAGCTGGACTGGCGATGGCGAGCGCCGGGCATGCGTGGGCGGCGACGGCAGCTGGCTGGCTGGCAGCAGATGCCGGTCGCTACAGTCCATCCGGTCAGAAATCGTCGACGCGTTAAGCAGCAGGTCGATTCCAATCCGCTGCAGCGAAGATGCTCCCGAGTCGTGGTTGTGCCTCTTGCACGCCAGCTCCGAGTCGCCTGCGCGGCCGGGGGCGACCAGGGAGGATGTGGAGGCGAGCGACGACGACGGGTTGGGCGACGGTGGCGAGGCCGCGTGCATCGCGTGGGCGGTCGCCAGTGTCGGGGAAAGCGAGCCGGCAGACCTGTGCTGGCGGACAAACCCAAGCATGGCCTGCCGCAGCTCAGCCACATCCATTCTATTAATCTCTGCCTCATTTGGCAGGCCACCGATACTCGCATGGTTGAAGGGTCCCGTCGGCCTGCAGTTGGCGTGGCCTACGGGGGCGGCGTGGAGGCACATGGCCGTATCCAGCCGCGCATCGCCGGGCAGGCGCTGGGCGAGCTGTCCTCGGGGGCCGGCGCCGTTGGCTGGGTGGGCGATGTGCGGCGAGCGGCTGGTATGCGGGGGCTGGGAGAGGTATGTGTGCGCCGCCATCTTGAGCAGCGTGCAGACTGCGAGCGCGTTGTTGGGCCTTTGATTGTAGAGGACAGTGCCACGAGAGGAAGCGCCAGAAACAGGCGGCGGGCTAATATGTGAGCAGGGGCGGCCGGCAGCAAATCGCGGCGGCGGCGGCGGCGGGAGGGGAGGGTGCGAGGGGGAGGAGGGCGCAAAGGGAAGTGGCAGGGAAGAATGGACAGGTGGTGAAGCGACTGGGGCTGCTTTGTTTCCAGATGCGGCAGCAATGGGGGTGTGGTAGAAAGAGAAATGTCAGGGGGCCCCGAGCGAGGTGCGGCAGCCGTGTGTGGGAAAACACGGCGGCGGCAGCGGCGGCAGCCAAGAGAGGCCGCGACAGGCAGCTGGCGAGGCAAATAATATACGAGAATGGCGACCCGGATTAATACGATGGAGGCAACAATGCGATCAGCTGCTACTTCCTTTGCGTTGGCTGCAGCCGCGCGTGGAGCGCGGGGTGGGGGGCGTACTAGGCAGGTTCTCCGGGAGGAGGATGTGGATGGCTGGCAAAGGAAGGAGGCGCGCAGTACCGGAGAAAAAAGCTGCGCAAAGAACAGGGCGGACGCAGTATATTCCGCTGCCGCCTTAGTCGTATTATCACGAAGCAATAGGGGCTGTCGGGCGGAAAGCAGCCAGCCAGAAATCAAAATTGCGACATTCAATGCGTTGGCAAGTGAGCGGAAGGGAGCCACAATGTGACGCCTAACGTAAGCGGAGGAGCGAAAAATAAAGGAATGAGCAGTTGGTGCCCAGGCGATGACCGGGCGTTGGCGGTGGTGGTGGTGGTGGGTAGAAGCAAAGGTGCTAGAGGGAGGAGAAGAGGCGGACAGTGCTTTGCGGGCGCTAGTGGCCGGTGAGCGGGGGGGCGGGCGCGTCTTATATGTGGGCTGCAGGCGCGAACGAGAAAAGAGGCATGAACAGGAAATGCGAGGCACGCACCTTGTTAGATTGGCTACCGCCGTGACTACGGAAAGAAAAGCTTGTCCGGGCGGGCGACGGCACAAGGCCGCCGGGCGCTAATTATATGAAGCGTCGAATGCGCGGCAGCTGCACGGCGCTGGAAGGAGGGGCGCGTAGAGTAAACCAGAGGAAATCATAAGCGTTCACGCATGCATCGTGTATGCGCGCCTGCGTGAGCGGACGCAGCGAGCAGCCGCGCTCCTCCGATGAAAGGGCGTCTGGGGCTGCCAGAGGCGCGGGCGGCCGTGTGCGGGAGAGAGCGGCAAGACTGCTGACTGCGCCGAATCCAGTTCCCGCTCCGCCCGGAAACCAGGGGACAATAGGCCAGCCAGCGGGGGGAGGGAGGACAATCCTGGACGCGCACGCCCGCTGCCTGCCCGCCGCATGAACACGGCCGCGGAGACACACAAGGACAGAGCGGAGGGCAACGCGACTGGGAATTGTCCGTAGGCAGACGGTGCTGCAATGCCTAGGGGTGTGGGGTTGGTTAGCCGCCCTCCCTCTGAGCCCGGTTAGCCGCCCTCCCTCTGAGCCCGGTTAGCCGCCCTCCCTCTGAGCCCGGTTAGCCGCCCACCCCCATGAGCCCGGCTCTGTCCCCGCCTGTGAGCCCGGCTCTGTCCCCGCCTGTGAGCCCGGCTCTGTCCCCGCCTGTGAGCCCGGCTCTGTCCCCGCCGGGCACGACAGCGGGGGGGGGGTGTTGGCGGGCACGACAGCAGGGGGTTGGCGGGCCAATGGCCGCCACTCGTAGCATGTTCGACTTCCTGAGCTGGCCATTTAATCTCGCGCAACAAGGGAACAAACGCGCTGCAGCATGCAGCTGGGCCCATGTCAGACACCACCAGGCCCATGGCTGACACCACCCGGCCCTGAGGCGCAGCGCCTCGTTTGCCGGCTAGTTGTAGGCCGAATCGCGATGCCCGCCGCCGTCGCCACCGCACCTGCGGCCGCCGATGCCAACACCAACTCCGATGCCGCTGCTGACAACGCCGGCTCGCCCCGCCGACCAGAGGCGCCTGGCCTGCATGTGCGCCTATGTGTGTGGGAAAGGAGCTTGGTGTTCCAAGTTGGCTTCTTCTGGTTGCCAAGTGCACATGGGCCCACAGGACCTTTTTGCTACGACGCAAGGGTGCACACACACACACGGACAAGCCTTCATTTCCTGGCTGGCTGGCCAGGAATCGCACGCATACGGACAGCCCAATGCCCCCCGTCCATGCACTGAATGGCAACGAGGCGCCCATTCGGCGCTTCCAAGCCATCCAAGAGCGATGGGTGCCTGGCGCTTCGCCCGCCCGCCTGCCGCCGCTGCTGCTAAACACAAGCACCCTTGTCGCCGATGTTGGCGACCGGCCAGCCCGTCTGTAGCCGGCGCGATCGATGCGTGTGCAGATATTGCTGATTGCTATCGCGGCCGACGGCGCAGCAGGCGGCGCCCACGTGCATCTCGTGTCGCCGTCACTGCCCAAAGCAGCAGCGGCGGCGGCGGCGACCCGTCCCAGATGGCTGCTTGGTGCCGAAACGGGATAAATGAGCAGCAGCAGTTTTCATTTTCTGCACAACACATCTTTCGTGCTGCGGTTGCCACATGGCCCCTTGTGGACATTTGTCCTCTCCCCCTCCACCGCAATTGTCCGACATGCATGATGCATTCGCCGTCGAGCCATTTCACTGGCTCCTGCCGCTCCCCGCCCATCAATCCCCGATGGCCGCCTGGCGCGCGCGACAGGAGCGCTGCGTGGCAGATAGGCGCGCGCGCAACATTCCCCCCCCCCAGCCCTGCAGGGCGGCCATTCCCAATGTATGCGGGGCCCTGTCGCCTTTTTTCGGGTGCGGGGCATCTCACACACTCTTATGCACTCTGGTGCATGTGTTTGCCATGTGGACACACCATGCTCCCTCCCCGGGCAGCCCACCCAGGAGCGACGGGTGGCTAATTTCCTGCTGGCAGTGACTGGGGATGCCGCCTGTTGCGCATCATCTGCTCCCAGCATATATTTTCATCGGAGCTGAGCACACCCAGAAAGCCGTTTGATATTCCTCCCCAATGCAAGCATAGGATGTGCATGGAGATGTGCATGGCGATGCCCCATGCTCACTGCAGAACTCGCCGCTGCTTCAGATTGCTTTTCACATGCCACATACCAGGGCCGTCTCCCGCATTCTGATTGGCAGTCGCTGGACTATCATGCCCGCCCCCGCCCACACTGCTGACGCCCAGCGCATTGTCCGCCCCGGCCATACATCGCCGGCGGAAATCGTGGGAGTGCCGGGCGTGCGGAAGTGACAACGGCTGCCATGCCAGCCGCGCCCGTGATTCCCGGTGTCGGATTTCTGGGGCCGCTGCTGCCCCTTGATCCGCTGGCGCCGCAGCTAGCAGATCGGGAATGGGGCCGACAACGCCATCCCCTTGCCAGGGTCGCCCTGGCCGACATCCACTTTGTTGACGCCGTTGGCATGGCGATCCTCACTACAGGCGCTGCCGCAGCAGACAAGTGCAGCCAGCATGCATGCCCGCTCGATTGAAAGTCCGCTCTTCTTGTGTTGCTCTGTGGCGGCGGCTCTGCAGCCGCTGTTGCCACTTTCCCATTGTCCACACTCCTATGGAATGTGTGACACGAGTGCACATGCCGGCCCTAGAATTGGTAGTTGCCCCGTCGTCGGCCGCGGAGGGCATGGAGAAGACCGGCCTTTGCAATTGCGCCACTCCACGCATGGTCGATGCGCCCGCTTGCCCTGCGAAGGCCAATTGGCGCATCATTGCCCACTGCCCGGGCAGGCGATGGGGGCGCGTGGGCGATTATTCTATTAATGCACGGGCACCTTGGCAACCGATGACGACATTGGTCGCCCGGAGCGGTGTTTGAAACCACCAGACGAGACGAGAGGGACAGCGGATGCCCACTGCTGCTGCCGGCTGCAGACGCCGCAATGCTCGCTTTCGGCGATGCGGATAGCCCCAGACATCTGGTTTGGATAACAATGCTGCTTGGCCTAGCCGGGGCCGCCAGCACCTAGGTTGCCTTGAAACGCCCCTCCCCCCACAGGTCATCAGCGAGGCGATTCGAGTCCTGCCCCAGACAAAGAGTGGCGCACGGCACACGCGGTTCGCGCTGTCCCCGGGTCGATGTCACCCGTGGACAGCCAGCGAGGACGCAATAGTACCGCCAAGGATGCGCACCGCCCGGTGCGCTCGGCCGACGTCTCCTAAAGCGAGGTCTGCTCGTGTCCATACCTCCCAGTTTGGCATCTGCCCAGCCGCCAGCAAGCAAGGCTCCAGCAGGCAAGACACGTCAAAACAAACGGCGACTCGGTTGTGCTGCAGTCACAGTTGCGGGGGGGGGGGCGCTGTGACCGCCTGTTTACTGCCGCTTGGGCTGGTGGCGGGCGCGGCTACGCGAGATCTGCGCCACAAGCGGGAGGCGCGCGCAGGCTGCCTGGCACCAACCGGGATTCTCGATTGCTTGCGCATATGCGTGGCTCGCGCGACAAGGCCTTTCAGGTGTTCATCGAGCAGCAACTGCGGGCCGGCCCAGGTCGCCCTGTCGCCCCGGGCTTTTCTGCCCTGGGCGGACGGCTCACACGCCAGGCGGTTGCTGCCAAGCTGGGGCGCCTTTGCACACGCCAGCGTCGAGCTGCCGCTAGTGCCAGCTGACGAAGCACTCGACGTGTAGTGCGCACGTGTTTGCGTGTATGCACAAACACGCGTTGACCCAATGGGGCTATCAAAGCTCGCGGGCGCAGCTTCGTGCTCTTTGACTCCCGCTCCCCCCGCTTTACGACCCAAACAGCCATCCGGCCCAATTGCCGACCCGCACTGGTGGCAGCTTCAGCACTGGGATTGCCCTGACACGACACCCCCCACATACACAGCAAACCTGCGCTCCCAGACGCGCTGCCACTATTAATGACCCCGCGCGATGAGGCCGAGCAGGACGGGGCGGCGGACGAGAGCGACAGGCACAACGACGGCGGTAGCACGCGCACGCCATGCCACCATCATCGCCACCGACACCACCGACGCCGTGGCCACGAGGGCCGCCGCGGGCGGCGACAGAGCCACGACCAGCGGCGGGCCTCCGGCGCCGGCGCCAATGGCTCCGAGGACGACGGGTTGCGCAGCGGGTCCGGCAGCCTGTCGTCTGAAGAGAGCTTCAGCGAGTCAGGGTCGACGTCTTGCTCGACGGCCAGCTCGTACTCAGTAGACTACCCGGAGCCGCGGGGCCGCGGCCGGCGCCACAGGCACCACCACCGCTCGCACGCGCTGGCCGACGGGCCCGTGCGGTACCCGCCCAGTCACCGCATGTCGATGCAGAGCATCCCTGTAACCCGGCGTAGCACCGGGCGTCGGCTCCAGGTGGTCATTGATCAGCCCGAGACCAGCAGCGACGGGGCTGGCGAGGCGGGCGAGGAATCGCGCGGCCGCCCTCGGTCGACGACCGAGGAGTCGTCCGGGTCCAGCGACGGTCGCATAGTCCAGGCCGACGAGGACGGGTCCAACGTTCGCGCCCGCCAGGAGGCCCTCAACACCCGCCACCCATTCGGGCTGCCCATCTGGAAACCGGCGCTGTACAAAAAGTCGCGCACGGTGACACGGGCGGCGTTCTTGGCACTCCACGCGCGGCCCCTGCGCTCAGGGAAGTTGTTTCTGAAGCCGGGCAACATCGCCTGGCTGCTTGTGGTCGGCTGGTGGCTGATGCTCGTGTGCCTAGCCATTGCGGCAGTACTGTTTGCCGTCCCCTGCGGCGGCCGCCACTACGCTCGGGTGACCGCCGGGCTGGGCTGGTACCTGCTGTGGCCGTTTGGCCGCTACGTCGAGCGCATCAAGCACGGTCCGCATGAGCTCGATTGCAGTGCTGCGGGCGTGGAGGAGGCGACAGACGGCGCGTCAGCTCTGGAAGCTGGCGGAGGCGATGATGCCGAAGAGCGCGCGCCTCTGCTGAGCGGCCATACAGCCGATGGCAGTGGCAGTGCTTCCGCTGCCGGGCCCGCCTGTGCGCGCTTTCGGCGGCAGACCATGCTGGGGCGCGCGGTATACTACATCCTGCTCGTATCCGTCCTCAACCCGATCCTCACGCTCGTGTCGGCGCTGTCGTGGTTTGCCGTCTTTTCCATCCCCATGGGCAAGCTGACGCATACGCTGACGCGCTATCTGTGGCGAGACCCGCTGTCGCTGCACTTCCGGTCGGACGACCTCCCCACGGTCAAGGTCCAGCGTGCCGCCGATGGCACACCCGCGGCCCATGGCGGGGAGCAGGCGACTGGGGATGTGGCCGGCGCAACGGGCCAGGTCGTCGAGCAGCCGGCGCCGACGGTGCTGCTGTGCACAAACGACGCCATGGGGTGGTATTACTACAAGTACACAGTGGACGGCGTCAACATCCTCTTCTACAACATGCTCTCCGTGGCCGTGTTTGTGCTCTTGGCCGCGTTCATCATCGGGCCGCTCACCCACCACCAGCACCCGCTCGTCCAGCCCGGGGTGCTGTTCCCGCTGTGCCTCGTGTCGACCATCCCGCTGGCGTACTTTATCGGACAGGGCGTGAGCTCGATCAGCGCGCAGTCGTCGCTGGGCATGGGCGCCGTGATCAACGCAACATTCGGCTCGATCGTCGAAGTCATACTCTACTCGATTGCGCTGACACAGGGCAAGGCGCAGCTGGTGCAGGGCGCGCTGATCGGGTCGCTGCTGGCTGGGCTCATGCTGATGCCCGGAACCAGCATGATTGCCGGCGGCGTCAAGCACAAGGTGCAGCGCTTCAATGCCAAGAGCGCCGAAGTCACCGCCACGCTGGTCATCATGTCGATTATCGGGGCGTTTGCGCCGACGCTCTTCTACCACACCTTTGCCGTGCCCGAGTTTGTGTGCCGCGACGAGGCGGTGGTCGACGGCGGCACGGTCCGCCGGTGCCGGCAGACCAACACAAACTTCCTCGACGATCCCTTCTACCAGACGACCGTCAAGCCGTTCATGTACTTTTGCACGGCAATCCTGCCGCTGGCGTACCTGATTGCGCTGTGGTTCTCGCTCAAGACGCACGTCAGTCACATCTACTCCAGCGGGCAGACCTCCAACCCGATCATCCGGCATATCCTCGAGCTGTTCCGCCGGACTGTTGGCCCCGACGCCAGCAACCGCGTCGTCCAGCGGATGCACCTCGCGCGCCCTGACCACGCGCTGGCCCCGCTCTCTCCAAATGCGGCCCAGCCCATGTCTGCGCCGGCAGCAGCAGCCGCAGCCATGCCCGCCTATCTACGCAGCGAGGCCCTGGCCCCGGACGCCGGTGCACACGACCATGGTGCGTCGCGGGAGCATCCCGGGGGCCTAGTCGAAAGCCCCAGCCCCGTGCACCCCGAAAGCGCGCCCTGGCAGCGGCAGCCGCCGCAGCTGCCGCAACTCGGCCGCTCGACGTCGTACACCCACGGGCGCAGCCAAGGCCACCACCATCACCACCACCACTACTCGTCCCACGGCGGCGGCGCAGGCGCACCTCAGTACGGCCCAGCCGACGCGCCATCGTCGCTGTCCAACGTCCCCCGCCTCTCCGAGCTGCCGCGCGTGCTTGCGGCCGACCCCGACGACCAGCTGCCAGACCTCGCGCTCCTCGAGCACATGGCTGCCGGCGGCGTGTCTGCTGGCGACGGCGAGGGGCATGGCGGGCACGACGCACCCAACTGGAGCAAAGCAAAGTCGGCGTTCATACTCTGCGCGTGCACGGTGGTGTTCTCGCTGATCGCCGAGGTGCTGGTCGACACGGTCGACGTGGTCATCCAGGACGTCGGCATCAGGGAAAAGTACATTGGGCTCACGCTGTTTGCGCTCGTGCCGAACGTCACAGAGTTCCTCAACGCCATTGCGTTTGCGATCCAAGGCAACATTGCGCTGTCGATCGAGATCTCCAACGCCTACACGGTGCAAGTGGCGCTGCTCCAAATCCCAATCCTGGTATTCTTCAGCGCGTTCTACGGCGTGCCGGACTTTGTCGCGTCCCCGTCTGCCGGCGCGGCAGCAGGCGCCCTGGAAAGCGTGCGCAGCGCCATCGTGCGCTGGATGTCCGCCCCGCTGGCCGGCCGCGCGCTGTCGGGTGCGGCGGCGGCGTCGGAGGCCCACCTGCCGACGGATGCAGAGTCCTACGTGTTTGCGCTGCTCTTCCCGCGCTGGGACCTGATCTCCATCCTATTCTGCGTGTTCCTCCTCACGTACATGCTGATCGAGGGCAGGGCCAACTACTTCAAAGGGTCCATCCTCTGTCTGAGCTACTGCGTCTGGCTCGTCAGCTACGCGTTCGAGCCGATCAGACAGCCCGGATCTGATTAGTTTCGGCGCGCTTGTGCGGTTCGTATTCGACAGGCCCGCACTCCCCCCACATCAGCGCCATTTGCAGCTTGTCTCTTGGCTTGTTTATGCATCTACTTTCGCTCGCTTCTCTTGCCGTTACTCGCGAGTGCGGTTGCTCTAGCTGCTGCCTGATAGTGGTTGCGCGCGCGCATTCGCTCTGCCCGGCACAAAATTTGACCCTCACCCTGCAAGGCGGGGGCGCACGCTGCGGTAGCACATTCTAGACAGCACAATGTTTGGCGGCGGGAGCGGCAGCAGCAATCTCTTTGGTGCGTCAAGCGGCGCAGGCAAGCCGCAGGAGCCGAAGGCCGCCTTTGACTTTGGCGCGCCGGCAGCCACAGCAGCGGGCAGCGGCTCGGGCACCTCCGCATTTGGCGGGTTTGGTGTCGCCGGCAGCAGCACAAGCAAGCCGACTTTCGGCCTTGGGGCGGCGGCGGCGGGAAATGGCACCAGCGGCTTTGGATCATCGGGCTTTGGCGCGCTCGGCGCGAGCACCGGCGTAAGCAAGCCGGAGGCATTCAAGCCCGCTCATAGCTTTGGATCGGCGGCGACCGGTAGCACACTTGGTGGAGCGGGCACATCCGTGTTTGGCGGGTTTGGGGCACCTGCGGTCAGCAGCAGCACGAGCGGGCCCAACACCACGGCATTCCCTGCGTTTGGAGCGAGCAAGGAGGCTGCTGTGCCCGCAGTGGCATCGCAAGCGGGCACCACGACTGGCAGCGGGCTCTTTGGGTCCAAGCCGGCCGATGCGACCACGGCAAGCAGCGGCGCGATGTCATTTGGTGGCTTCAAGGCCCCTGCGGGAACAGCGGCCGCAGCCACGAACGCGTCTTCGACGCTGTTTGGCGGCGCCAGCAGCACGGCCGCCACGACCGGAGGTATCGGCCTCGGCGACGCAAAGGCGCCGTCGTCTGGCCTGTTTGGAGCCAAGAGGTCGAGCGACGACACACAGGGCGACGCGCCTGCAGTGGCAAACCCCACCGCCGGGACGGGCCTTGGCGGATTCAAGCTGTCGACGGCGCCAGCCTCTGGCGCCGACAAGGGCAAGAGCTTTGGACCCACGGCAGTGTCTGCTTTTGGCGCGACCAGCACGGCCGGCGCTGCGGCAAAGCCGGCGGACAAGACCGACAACTCGACCGATATTGCCAACGCCGCGCTGCGTGGCAAGACGCTGGAGGAGATCGCGCAGATGTGGACTGCAGAGCTGGCGGCGCAGACGCGGGCGTTCCACACGCAGGCCAACACGGTCGGATACTGGGACCGGGCGCTGGTGCAGCAGGGCAAGCGGATCACGGAGCTGTACGAGGCGACGATGGGCGTGGAGTCGGAGCAGGCGGCGCTGGACCAGAACCTGGAGCACATGGAGGGGCAGCAGGGCGCGCTGCAAAACCTGCTGGACGCGTACGAGGGCCGGGTACAGGACATTGTGCGCAAGACGACGGTCCGGCCGGCGGGCGGCAAGGGCGTGGCGATGACGGCGGACCAGGAGCGCGACCACGTGTACTCGTCGGCCGAGCGGCTGAACCAGCAGCTGGACGAGCTTGCGCGCCGGCTGACGGCGCTGGTCGAGGACGTGAACGGCGTTTCGGCAGCGACAGCGCCGGCGGGCGACGGCGACGGGCAGCGCGGGGCGGCGGACCCGTTTGCGCAGATAGTGCAGATACTCAACGCGCACCTGACGTCGCTCGAGTGGGTGGACTCGCAGACCACGCAGCTGCAGGAGCGGCTGAAGACTGCGCAGCGCGTGTTCCAGGACGTGGCGTCGGCGCAGTCCGCGCTGTCCGGTGCGTATGGAGCGGCGGACGCGGCCGATCTGTCCGCGCCGAGCGACATCCCGCTCACTATACCCGGCGCGTTTGTCAGCGACCCGCCGCCGCCGGTGCTGTCGTCGTTCGGCACGCCGCTGGGCACCGCGCGCAGGGCCCCGGGCGCGTCGCTGCTGGGCCGCACGTCGGCGGGCGCGGGCGTGTCGTCGCCGTTTGCGGGCACGCCGCTGCGCCGCGGCCTCTGAGGGCGGGCCGTGGCGCCATGCTCGCTCAGACGCCTTTCTCTCTCTCTCACTCTTGGCTTGCTTGTGTTCAACCCTGGCGCCTTTGTTGGCGTGGATGCTGCCTGCGTGCACGTGCACGTGCCCGTGTCCGGACTGCAGGGGAAATGGATCGGTCGCATGGCGCCCCTCGTCCTCAGGCATGCAGCCCCCGCGCGCAGGGCGCAGGCGACCCCGGGCGGCGCGCAGCTTGGTCAGACCGCCCGCCCAATCTGGGGGCCCGCCGGCTTGGTCAACGGGGGGCGACACTGGGGCACCCCCACTCGCGCATCGTCCCCAAGCTGCACACTGCCTGTTTGTGGCCGCGGGGCGTTGACTGTGCTCGAGGCGTTTCATTCGCGCGCGGATGTGCTTATCGCGGCTGGCCCTGGCGCGCTGCACAGGGCCGCCTGCGCCGGCGCGCGACCAGCGCGACTCGCTGCATCTTTGCTTCTCTGGGGGATTGCGGCACTGCTCCTGGTGCCATTCATCGCCCCCCACACCCTTATCTGTGCCTCTAGCCTCTTTGTTGTCGGGAATATGAAGCTTGTAGCGCTGGCGACGCTCGTCGCCGCCTTTGGATCATCCGTGCTTGCGGCATCAGGCGGCTCCACACAGGGGCTCCAGAGCACCGAGTGCGTGGCGGCTGGCGACGCGAGCAAGAACCTCTACGCGACAAAGTCCGAGGTCAAGTACGCCAAGCTGTTTACCATCGAGTACCACGACTCGTACAAGGTCGTCAACGACCTTGCCGCCAACGGCACCTACGTGCTGTACCAGTGCGGCTCGGAGCGGCCGTCGGTCAAGAACGCGGACGCGTACATCCCGATCCCCGTGAAGAGCGTGGCCGCATGGTCGACATCGGCGGCGGCGTTCATCGAAGCGCTGGGCGTGCAGGACCACGTCCAGAACCTGGGCACGTCGCCGAGCATCACGTCGGCCTGTCTGCAGGAGCTGCTCGCAGAGGTCATCAAGCCCTTTGACGAGGGCAACTCGACGTCGGTAGATGTGCAGGAGCAGAACAACACTGTCGTATTCAACATGCCGGGCGGCGAGGATGCCAACGCCACCAACACCGCGTTCTCGTCCGAGTATCTCGAGACCAGCGCGCTGGGCCGCTCAGAGTGGATCAAGTTCTTTGGCGCCTTTTTCAACGCCGAGGAGCGCGCCAACAAGCTGTTTGACGAGATCAGCTCCAACTACGAGTGCTTTACACACAAGGCCAACAGCGAGTTCAACAAGCTGCGGCCGGTTGTTGCCTGGACGTCCTACGCCGCGCCGAGCTCGTTCAACAACAACACGGCGTACTGGCAAATCTCGGTTGCCGGGTACAAGTATGACCTGGTCCGCGATGCCGGCGCGCGCATGCTCAACACCACCAGCCGCACCCAGTCAACCATGTTCAGCTCGGCCGCGGCCTTCCTCGACGCGCTGGAAGATGTGGACATCGTCATCGACGAGTCGTTTGTGAGCTACACGTACAGCGAGCTTCTCAAGAACTACGGCATCAGCGGATCCAACAAGGCCAAGTACCCGTGGGCCGCCGCCGGCCGCGTGTTCCGCCCCGACCGGATCCAGAGCACCGCTGGCGGACTGGACTGGTTCGAGTCGCCGGTGGTCTTTGCCGACGCCCTGCTACAGGACGTTATCGGCGTCGCGCACCCCAAATTTGCAAAGAGCGCCTACTCGCCCATTTGGTTCCGCAACCTCTCCAAGGACGAGCCCGTGGCCGTGGTCACCGCCTCCAACTGCACCGATATGTACGCTGCGCGCAAAGACCCGGCCGCCACCTGCTCGTCGATCGACTTCCAGTCTGCCAACCCGACCGACTCTGCGTATTCGGGTGTGGACGTGAGCCAGACCCAGGACCTGATCTACGACATCTCCAAGTCTGAGATCATCAGCGGCGCCGCGGCGCTGCGGGCAGCTGTTGTCGCTACCCTCGGCGGGGCCGGAGCCGCGCTGGCCGCTCTGTACGTCCTCTGAGCCGCAGCGGCCGTGCCTCTTCCACACTCTAGCGCACACTCTTGTCTTTCCATTACCATTAGGACAACGATAGGAAACTCGGTGGGGCGACTGCGCGACGGTGTCGTTCAGCTGGAGGCCGACTCGAAGGCGGGCACTCGGGCCGGCGCGCCGCTGCTCGCCGACCTGCCTAGCCTGGCCAGCTGGCTCCTTAGCGGCTGTATCCTCCGATTTAAGGGGTACTGGCTGTTGCTCGATGTGGCCGGGGGGCTCTGCAGTGCTAGCGGTTGAGAGGCCACTGCTGGTGGGGCCACGTTGGCGAGGCCAGCGTGTTGCGCGGCAGGCTGCGGGGCGAGATACGTGGCCGGCCACAGCCACTGCGCGAAGCTCGGGTCGACTTTCTCCTCCGCAGCAGTGTCGGCCGAGTGCTGCGGATGGCTGTCGCACCGCGCCTGCTTCATGCAGAAGCAATATGTACACACCAGACTACTGCCGATACAGTGCACGACGGCGACTTTCTCCCCGTCGACGGCAAGCCCATGCGGAACGGTTTTGCCGATTTTATGCATCAGCGTGCACACCTGGAACTCTGTACTGACGCCATTGATGGCTAGCGGGGCTAGCGGGGATACTGCACGGCCGAGCGCACCACACGCATCCACAACTGCTTTGTGCATACCAGCTCTGGTCGGCACAACAAGCACGGGCTGGAATAGCCTATCGTAGCGGTCGTGCCAACAGTACACAGTGCCGTTCCACTGGAAAGGGCACTGTTGCAGCGTGGTTACAGCTTCGGTCGTCGTGCATGCAATCGCAAGGCGACATTGCTTCTTCTCGTAGTGCACACTGGCTGGCCGCTGCCCGATCACGCGCTTCACGTGCTTGAGCACCTCGCCAACGGTGCTGACGGTGCCAAGCAGACGGGGTACAATCAAGTAGAGGTACAGTGGACCACCAAATGACACCGGGGACCTGGCTGTCGCCGGCCCTGCTGCATTTGGCTTGGCCGATTCAGGCGGCGGCGGCGACTGCAGCGTCGCAGGCGTGGCCTGCTCGGGTGTTGGCGGCTGAGTGGCTGCCATTGGCTGGGAACTGTGACTGGAGGATGGGTGCAGGGAGAGATGCTGGAGGCACACAGCTGACAAAAGTGGAGATGGAGGCTGCGGGGGAGGGGGCGCCAGGAACACCGGCTTATATTTGCACGCCAGCACGGCGCGGGAAGGCGGGATGCTGGGAAGCGGGGCAGAGAGGTGCTGGTTTCTATGGATGTCCGGTGTGCATGGACGCTATTGCTTGCCCGACAACGCGGACACCCCCCGTCACTCACGGGTCGCCGGTCCAGCCCGCTTCGCAAGCCGCTGGACACAATGCGGCGGGACCGCTGGCCGAGAGCCTGCTGCGTTGCTGCTCCTCGAGGAGATGGAGTCACTTTGCTTCGCCAATCCCCGCCCAAGCACGTACAACCCATATCCGCACGCACACGGCAGCCGCTGCGCAGGAGCACGCCGGTGCGTGGCGCAGTGTCGACCGCTGAGGCCCCGGACGGACTCTTGACGTGTGCGATCTCCAGCTTCGACGGCGCAGCTAGCAAGGGGCGGGGCACACGATGCGGGAGGTCATCACGCTGCAGTTCGGCGGCAACGCCAACTTCGTCGGAGCGCACTTTTGGAACCTGCAGCTGGGAAGCAGGGGCGACGACAGCGTACCCGAGCTGTTCTGCGAGCGCAGCGGCACGCCGGCGGTGCCCCGGGCGCTGGTGTTTGACACGCCCGGCAACTTTGGGGCGCTGGGGCGCGCCGCGCTGCAGTCGGCGGGGAGCGACGCGGATGACATGGAACATGCGCTGTGGAACGGGGCCACCGAGGTGCACCGGCAGCCGCTGTGCGCGCGGGCCGAGCCGGGCGCACCAGGCGGCGCACGGTACTGGTCCGACGTCTGCCAGGCGCGGTTTGCAGCGCACGCGCTCGGCGCCGTGACGGGAGTAGAGTTTGGCAACAGCCTGGGCGAGATGAACACGTTCCAGGAGGGATCGCAGGTGTTTGCGGGGTCCGATCGCCGAGAGGACGCGCTGGAAGGCGGGTTCCGTGTGTTTGCCGAGGAGTGCGACCGCCTGCAGGGCTTCCAGGTGCTCTGCGACGCTTTCGGCGGGTTCGCCGGGTACGGTGCGGGGTTCATGGGGTGCGTCCGCGACGAGTACCCCAAGGCCCCGGTGGTGCTGTACAGCGTCGGCCACACACAGCGCATTGGCCTGTTGCACGACACGCAGCTGATGGACGCGGCGGTTGCGGCCGCGTCGGCGCTCGACACGGCGTCGATGAGCGTGCCGCTGTTCGTGCCGCCGGCCCTGTCCAAGCTGCGCCCGCATGTTCACATCGAGGTAGGTGTCGGCGGCGGCGGCAGCGCCCTGCGCCTGGGCGGAGCTATGGCTAACATTCCCCCCCCCCTGCTGTGGCGGTCGCCGCAGCGGCAAATGCCTGTGTGATAGGACAACTTTCTCGAAATCAGCGGCCTCCTTGCGGCGAACGTCGCACAGTGGAGCTACAGCCTGCGGCGGGGCCAGTGCGTGCTGGACGAGGTCGTCGCGCAGGTCACGCAGCAGGGGTACTATACGACCGCGGAGACGCTGCTGGCGCCTGGGCTGCACATCCCGCCCGATGCAGCTGACGCCGACGGGATAGTCGAGCGGTCTTTTGTGGGGTGCTCGGACGCAGCGGTGCGAGGGCTGGCTTCGGCCACCGGGCTGCTGGTGGTCGACCGCGGGACGCGCATGGGCGACGCCGTTGCAGCGACGTGTCCGGGGGCCGCGCGCGCTGGCAGCAACACCGCGGCCGAGCTGCCGCGCGCATTCCCGCCCATCTTCCGTGGCGTCGACGCACGCGGGTTCCTGGCCGACAGGCCGGTCGCGGTGCCCGCAGAGCGGCTGGCGGTGGCCGGCCTGCTGTGCACAAGCCCGGCGTCGCTGGGGTACCTGCAGCAGCTGCGCAGCGCGCTGCAGGCGGAGCATGGGCGCCACTTCAAGGACTACGAGCTCGAGACGCTGCGCGAGCTCGGCGCCACGCTCGACACGGCCGTCGACCGCTACCGCGGCAGCGACAGCGACGGCGACTAGAGGCCGGCCGTCGCCGCCGCTCCCCCTGGGTCTGGGCTGAGCAGCGCCGATCGGCCCAGGCCGATGCGCCGGTGGGACGTGCGAGCGATCGGCCGGCAGGCGCAGTCACGTGCAGGGACCCAGGTATAGCGCTCGCCCGAGGCTATGCGCGTCTGCGTCCGCGCCCGGTGGCACGGCGCCTCTCTTCTCTTCTTCGTCGACCTGTGCTGCCAGCTTTGTTCGCGTTTCTGGATTGCCAGCGGTTGTGCCGCGCCTATATTCCTTGCCGGAGGCCTCGCAGCGACCGGGGGTTCCTGGCACGCGCGGTGCCGTCAAGTGCCTGCTCCGCGCCTCGAGGGCCCTGGCCCAGTGTCTCTCTCGTCCACAGCACACTACTACTCTATCGCCCTGGGCACCGCCCGGGTGGCACGGCCTCCTGGCGGACTACGGGAGGCTGCAGACAAGGACGAAGGCGTCCGGCGAAACCACTCCACCCCCCGCGTCAAGCGCGTAGCGCCAGCCAGCCCTGCGTGCGGGCTGGGCTCCCGACACAAACACACCCTCAATGGCCACGCTATCCGCCGCCGGGCTTCCGGCAGGGCCGCCCGGCGTCGACGCCCGATCGGGCAGCATGCTACTGCGATACCGGCGCTGGCTGCACCTGCGCGACGAGGCGGTGCACGGGGCATGGGCCGAGTGCTACGACGGCGGTGCCGGACGTGCGTCGCCGGTGCTGACTGCGAACGACATGGCGACATTGCCAGTCGGCGACGGCGCGGCAGCAGACGGCGCGGGCGCCCCGCTGATGCAGGTGATGAACCCGCGGTGGTCGGGCTGCGTCGGGCCATCACTGTACAGCGGGTCTCTGCGCAGTCAGTCGCTGTCCAGCCGGCAGGGCCTGCGGTACAGCGGCACAGCTCCCGGCGCATTGCACTGTCAGCGGCCGGTGGCGGCGGCGGCGGCCACGCACGCGGCTGCGCCCAGCCACGCTGCCGAACCGATGGCGGTGGACGAAGTCGACAGCGACGCTGGCGAGGATGTGCCGCCGTGCGGGGCGTGGGGCTGCACGTGCTGCCGGACCGTGCCGCCAGCAGTGGACGGCGGGCTAGCGGGCGCGCCCGGCCCACTTGCAGGCCGGTACCACTACCACGCGCACAGCGACGACCACGCCGCGGATGACGCTGCGTCTGCCGCGTATGCCAGCGACCCGTATGCCAGCGACGGCGAGCTTGCGGCGCACGCATCTGCTGCGAGTTCAAGGGTGCACGACGTGGTGGACGGGCCGGCGGCCGGCGCGGCGGACGTGGCGGCCGTCGAGCAGATCTTCCTGGTGGGCCAGACGCAGCGGCCGGGCGCTGTGCGCAGGGTGGCGGCGCGGGCGCGACGCGCGGCATGGCGGATGGACTTGGCCGTGGCGCGGGCGCTGCGGGGCGGGCAGACGCCTGGCGCGGCGGCGGTGGTGGCGCTACTGTCGGCCGACGCTGCATTGGGGCGGGCAGTCAAGCGGCTGGGCGCCGTGTGCTCCACACACTCGGCAGCATTCCATCAGCGCGCGATCCGCGTCCACGCAGCGCAGGCGCGGGCGCTGCGATGGGTCCACGAGCTCTTTGCCCTGATGGTGCCTGCGGATGCATGGCAGTCGCGGCACTACCGGTTCTATCTCCCCGAGGACGACCAGGCGGAGCTGGACCGGGGATTCAGCGAGAGCGTCCTGTTTGCCGCGCAGGCGCTGGCGCACGGGCTGCAGATCCGCGGCACCGAGCGCCACACGCAGGCGCTGGTTGAGCCGGCGCTGGTGCTGTGCTCGACCTGGGCCGCTGTGCGCTTTACCGTGCACGCGCGTGGCCGCCGGCTGTGCCGGACGTGGCGCGGCGACGCGAGCGGCGGCGCAGCTGACACGGGCGATGCTGCGGCACTACGCAGCGTGCTGGAGGACTTTGACGAGGCCTGGGTGCGCTTTGAGCGCGATCTGTGCTTTGCCTACTTTGGACTGAGCGACGCCCACGTCGCCGGCATCATGGACTCCTCCGAGCTCGGCGCCGGGCTCTCTGCACAGGAGGAGGAGTTCTCGCTGCTGGTTGTGCTTTTGTCCGAGACGCTGCAGTGGGGCCGCGCGCAGGGGCTGATCAGTGACGAGTGCATCGAGAACATGGATCCGCATCTGTTCCTGGCGCTGCCGCGCCTGGCTATCCTGCACGCCATCGCCGATGCGGTCGACGGCCTGTGCTTTGTCGAGTCCGACGCGCGCCCTGTCTTCTGGTGGTTCCGCGAGCAGGCGACCATCTGCCGCCGCATCCGTGACGCCGTCTCCGCATGGCCGCCGTCGCGCCGCCTGCTTCTTCAGCGCATGCTGGCGTCCGAGGAAGCCGACGTTGTTCTCGCTGGCGCCGACCACGCGGTGTTGCTCCCCGCCTCTAGGCCCCGCGCCGAGACCGCGGGCCCCGCGCCCACTGTCATCGACCTGGACTCTATCATCGACAGCCCGCGCACGGCGCGCTCGCTGTCCATCGACGACTGTATCTCGTCCTTCTACTCGCCCCGCGATGCGTGCCCCGGCGGCGATGCGTCCCGCGCCCACCCATGCTTGGTCGGCCGCTTGGCTGCCGATGCGATGGCGCCCATGGTGGCCGATGCATGGATCTCGCCGAAGCACCGCTGCTCGCCGCCACCTATGCTCTCTCCGACGTTGTCTCTGGGGTCGACCCGCTCGCCATCGCCTGGCGTCTGTGCCCGCGAGCTGCCGGGCGGCGGCCCCGGCGAGCCCTACGGCCCGCAACTGGCCGCCTGCCGCGAGCAGGTCCAAAGCACGTTTGTTGACGTGTGCGCCGTCGCTGACTCCCTCCACAGCGGGCCCTTTGCCCGGCCCTTCCGAGTCGCACTGGAGCTCGTGTTCCGCATGAACACACCCGAGTGATGCGATATGCACTCGATAATCTATTGTTCATTCCTCGGGGGTGCTTCTCCTCGGACGCGCCTTTCAATGTCACTTTCTCTACCATTACCGTCTGTGGAGTGTCGTTGTATGTTGCACTCGCTGCCGCCTGCTCTTCTGCGTACGTGCGGGAGGGGTGGGGTGGGAGTATTGCGCTAGTCGCACTGGGCCTGCTAGTTAGACTTCTTGACGGTCGTCGCGCGCTGAGCGATGAGCATGCCGCGATAGATGCTCCGGCACGAATCGTGGATGAGGTAGAGGGGGACGACAATCCAGACGGCGTTCATCAGCACAAAGTAGCCGTAGAAGTAGTACGGGTGGGGGTTGGTGTGGCGGAAGTCCTCCATGTAGTTGATGGACAGGTACAGGACGTTCCCGTACAGCTGCGCCAAGGACGTGATCAGCTGCGCCGGGTGCCTGACGGGCGAGTCGGCAATGATGCCGTATGCAGCAATGGCCGCGACCGACCCGTCAAAGACGGCGGTGATCCCTTCCATGATGACGGTGAATGGGTCGCTGGTCAGGTAGCGCGAGTCGGCGTGCGCGTACTCGCGCCACAG